>MEJB01000003.1:2494439-2585929 GCA_001752375.1 Rhazya stricta | reverse complement strand
TTTTTTTACTAGTGTTCATGCAACCAAATTAGGCCTGGGTTGGTACCCAAGAAATTGGAATCAGTTACTACTTCGGGTAATCAGTTACACAATTTACCACGCCGAATAAATATCTTCAGAAAACACCAATAAAATTCAAAACATCATGAAATTTTGAAAAGATAATTTTAAAAAGAAAATGGAAATCATTTGGCAGGTTTATAATCTTATAACACCTCTAACTCAATTTTTCTTTGGCACAGAACCAAGAAACTATAATAAAAACAAAAGCTCTGTTGAAATTCAACCCAGTCGACGCAGAATAGCTCACTTCGTAAAAGCAATCAACCAAACTGAAGAGGCAGACAAAGCATCCCCCAAACCAACGGGGAAACCGGGACGGGAAATTAAAATAACAAACGCATCAAACGATTACGAAAGAAAATGAAACAGTCCATATATATCTTCCAAACTCTAAATCATTAATCAGAGCTACAATTTTGTAATCAAAAGAACCATCAACCAACAATGAAAATATTTTGGCAACTATGAAGAAGCTTTCAACCTGAACTATTTTCCAACAACAGAACAATAAGTGAAAAAGAAATATACATAAAGAAGATCAAGAAGATAAAAGAAAAAGAAACAAGATCAAAACATACCTCGTAGTGCTTAAGCCCTAGCTTCACGGAGAGATCGTGTCTGCGGCTCTGCTCGACTGCGTAGACTGTGTTGTGCCTGCTCAGGTTTCGGGAGCCTATTTGTAGCGACAGGCTTGAATGAAAATACTCCTTCTAGGGTTCTATTAAATCCATTAGTGCTGGCGTTCGACTTGGTATTGACTGTTTCGTCCTTGTTTAGAGTTAAATCCTGATTAAGTTGGGCTCGAACAGTCTTACAAGTCAACGTTGACTCTAATTTTCTATCTTTCTTTTGAATTTGTATGTCTCAAATAAGAAAAAAATAAGAGTTTTATCTTTTATGAAGTCCTTCATGGTTATATTCAAAACAATTGATATCAAAGGTTCAAAATACTGAGTACTAGAAAAAAATATCCTAATTTTATCTTCTTTGTGGATTTGTTTTCGCTCGTATTCACAATAGTCAATTAAAAAAATAAAAAATAAAAAAATGTAATAAGTATTAATAAATTTGGGCTCAATATCAATCAAAACAAATAGGTCAAGTCTAATAAATATAAGGGATGTATTACGTCATTTTACCAACCAATCAAATTAATGCATATGCTTTTAAGTTTATTATAAGTTAGTGGTACACTCCTAATGAACATCAATTTCTTTTAATGTGAGAAAATATTGATAGACTTTGCTCGATACATTCGTTATAAATCAATCTATTCAAAATTTCACTCAATATATCTCTTCACAAATGAATCCAACCAAAACAGCTAATGAGCTTTTCTTTTTTTAATGCGATAAAATATTGATAAACTCCTTTATAAATTAATCCAATCAAAACACGATATTAGACATGCGTTCAATAACCCTATGATGATACCTTGAGGCTCTTCTTACAACATACATCATCTTCAAGTTTTTAATTTTATCCTAGGAATTTTAAAAATTTTACTTGACAAAAGTTTGTTGATTAGGGAGGTATGGTAATATTAACATCGAAGTATTTTCACCCAAAAAAATAGTGCTCACTACGACTCTTAGTTATGCAAAATGAAGAAAATATATGAAACATGGTGGAACTTTAAGGAATTTGTATAATATTAATTTTATACAATTGAGTCTATCTAAACTTTTATACAAATAAATGATATATAAAAAAACTATATATTTATAAAATTATAAATAATCTCGATTAAATAAATAGTTTATGACAAGAATATTAAAGAAATTCGACTCGATTTTTTGCTAATAAATTATAATATATCTTGATAGTTTCTCACTTGATCTCAAAATTTGATAGACCAATTTCAATTTTTTTTAATATAAAAACAGTAAATAATTATCGGAAGTATAGTCTGAATAAGAAAAGATTCCCTTGCACCATTGTTTTGTAGTCCAAAACTTGCACTACTATATATATGTATATATAATTGAAAATTTCATACTTCGTTGTTTAATTGACTAATACTTCGTTGTATATTAGATCTAAAAATATTAATTAAATAAAAAATATATTTAAAGAAGTATAATATATGAATCATACGATAATTAATTCAATTTGCATTTTTTATTTTTTACATATATAAACATGGTACATAATTAAAGTATAAATTGTTATTCGTTTAAGTTCGAATATTACATGATTATAATTTCGAAGTATAGAAATTTCATAGGTCTACCCATAACTTTCAGATTAAAGAATACCTACAATTAGCATACTATCATAAATACCTATACGAATGAAATTTAATTCTATAAATAAATAATATTACAAAAAGAAACTTGTTTCGTGGCTCCCTATTTCAATTTCTTAAAAAGAGAAACATAGAAATATATATATTAAAAAATAGATATTCAAGAGAAATAGAATATATATATATTAAATATATGATAAATATACAATAGAAAGATATAGATAAATTGATATTGCCATTTAACCGCGCATTTATCGGTTAAAAGAAAGGTAAAAGCGGCAAAAGAATTACTGTGGGAATTTCAGAAGTTTCAACAGTTCTTATTCAATAATCTAATAAAAAAAACCTTTCCAGTTTACTCTTGGCACATTTTCCAGTAAACCCTCTCTTCTTTCCGGTTGATCTCACAGCTAAATTCAATTCAGGATAGGAGAAACACAACCAGGGAATTGCTATGGCGGGCGTGTCATTGAAGTGTGGGGATTGTGGAACCCTGTTTAAATCGGTTGAAGAAGCTCAAGAGCACGCCGAGCTAACCAAACACGCCAACTTCAGCGAGTCCACAGAACCTGTTCTTAATCTCGTCTGCGCTACTTGCGGCAAACCCTGCCGCTCCAGAACTGTAATTACGACACTCTTTTAGTCCGTCTCGGTTGTAAATTATGCTGGATTGTTACTTCTTTACTTTTTAACTCATGATCGGTAGGTTTAGGTGTSATTTTGTTAATGACTTGTTGTGTAATTCTACTGGACTTCTTTAAGTTCGGGTTATCTAATAGAGGCGATTGGTTTGAGGTGTTAGAGTAATTGTATGATTATGTTGGAATCCTTAATTTTGAGATCAGTATAATAAAGGCGATTGCTTTGAGGAGTTGCCCGGGTAATGTTGCAACTTGTAAGCACAATGGGGAACATGCTGAGATATATCATACAGATTGGACATGTAGATTCTGATATTCCATTTGGGGTGGGGTTAAGAACTTTGGATCAAGGAACAGTTTATTCAGCATGAGTCTCAATGCGTTATTATTGTACGTTGTCCTTCGATGGTAATAACGCATGGAGGTTGTTTTGTATTGTATTATATTGTTTCCTATTCTYATTGGGCATRGGAGGGTGAAAATGTACCTTTAATTTTTGGGTATTCCTGTGTTTCTCTGCCTTATGTTTGTATTTTTAGCTTTGCTTAGGCTGTTGTSTGGGAGGCAGGTTTGCCTCAAGCAAGATTTACCTTCTTAACATGTTTACATCGTGGAAGCATTTTAAACTCTGCTTTCATGCTCKCATGTCAAAGATGATGAAGACTGTGTTACAATATCACAATGCTTTATTATTCATTTCCAAGGAAAATCTTTGCTGTACATGCATGTAGATGTATGTATAGGCATGACATAAATCATGTTTTTGAAGTGTATCAGTAGGTTCTTGTACTTGTTTTTATTTTTTCCTTTTTCGGATGCACTGTGCAGGAGAGTGATTTACATACCAAGAGATCTGGACACAATGAGTTTGTGGATAAGACATCAGAGATGGTAAAGCCAATAAGTTTGGAGGCTCCAAAACCGAAGGATGACGTAACTATGGAGGAGGATGGAGATCGAAGCAACAGCTGTCCTCAAGAAGGTGTTAATTCCATTCTGTAACTGTAGATTATTTATGAGTTTATAGTTTGGGAGCTGTCTTTCTTATACATATGCACYGCAATCTGGGTTGACTTTTTCTTATTTCTGATTTTGGGCTTAGTTCTTCCAATCATTTTACTCTTAATGTATTTAACTGAGACTCTCTCATGTTATTCTCAATTAATATAGGTTATATTGAGGGCCATCATTTGAATATATATAGAATATAATTTTGGAATAAAAAAGGTTTCTTGATTGTTGCTTACCAATTTTCGTTTCTTCGTTAGAGATGGTTGTTCCTGAAATTGACCAAAAGTTGCTTGAAGAACTTGAAGAAATGGGATTTCCTAAACCAAGGGCGACCCGTGCATTGCATTATTCAGGTAAGAACCTTGTAAAGTAGGAATGAGATTTCATGTTTTACATGCTTTTTATCTCAACTGGATATTCTGTCTAATTCTTTCATTAGTTTCATGATTTTTTGCGATGTCTTGCAGGAAATGCTAGCATTGAGGCTGCAGCAAATTGGATTGTTGAACACGAGAATGATCTTGATATTGATGAAATGCCTATGGTATAAATCTTGTGCCTTGCTACCTCTTCTGTATTGAAGTATTTGCATTCCCTTGGTTTTTGAAACTTTAAAGATATGTTGAAGTCCTGAAGTCTCTCTGAAGATGTTTGTTTGCATGCAAAAGCTTCTTTTTTGGCTACTAAAGGTTTTCTTTGTTTCTTTTGACGGCAGAAGTGATGTTGTAGAAAATTGTTTTTCCTTATCACTATCTATTTGGGGATTCCTTAATCTCAAATTATCACCTGCACTCTTTATTCTCCTTCCCCCCCCCCCCCCCAAGATGCTCAGTACAAAGGAATTCAGCATATGAGGAAAAATGGATAAAAGATGTAGCTATTATAGCTGGGTCTGCACTTTATTATTTGGTCTTGAAGTTTCTTTGACTTCTATTTAGGGCTAAAGGTGGTTTAAGTTTTGTTCTTTTTCAATATGTGAAAGGTTCCTGCCAATGCCAAGAAGCCAGAGGTTCCAAAACCATCCCTTACACCGGAAGAAATTAAGATGAAAACTCAAGAACTAAGGTAATAGAGCTTTTATTCACTTGAGTTTTAGCTAATCACATTTTTATGTTGTGTGCTGATCTTCAGATGGTATTTCTGATTGGAGCATAATCAATGGCATTTTCGTAAGCAGCTCAGAAACTGAACATATTTTGAAGTATCTCTTCTGTTTTTTGAGCTTAGTTGTATAAATTCATTGTCTTTGAGGCATGTTTGGCCAATTACAACGTGAATATTGTAATGGATATCCAAAATAGAAACGAAGTCATTCTATTTGGAACATTGATAGTACTATATTTTTTTTTCATGATGTGTTGTAATTTGTTGATGTCTTCCTGCATCCTTTTCCCTCTTCTTTCACTCAAAGATATTTCTTTTGGTTTTCTTTTAGGGAACGAGCTCGAAAYAAGAAAGAAGAGGAAGAAAAACAAAAGGAAAGAGAAAGAGAAAAGGTCCTCATCGTTTCTTTTTGTTTACTCTCCTGCTATTTATGGTGATTTTCGGGCCATAAGCTGATRRCCTGGAATCAATTTTACTATTGGAACTTTGTGTTGTAGTATTTTGCMTTTTGATTTACTGTTCCCTCTGTTTCTGACAAAGAAGAGGGTATCTCCCCGCCCAAACAAGTGTACCATGGCATCAGCTTGTTTTGTCTTGACTATTACATTGTGTAGTGTATACTTTTGTAACCTGGTTTCAGTTATATTCAGGAAAGAATTCGAATAGGCAGAGAACTTCTAGAAGCAAAGAGAATTGAGGAAGAAAATGAAAGAAAACGGTTTGCCTGCTCTTCTATTATCCTGTATCTTCATACTTTTTTCTTGTTAGCTTTATGAAGAAATATTTTGCCTTTCTRGTACAGTATCATGGCCTTGCGGAAAGCAGAGAAAGAGGAAGAGAAAAGAGCTAGGGAGAAAATTCGCCAAAAATTGGAAGAAGACAAGGTTTGACACCTATTAGTGTATTAGTTCATCACAGGCAACCAGATTGTTAGTTGCATATCCATATATGATTTCTGCTGCAGAAAAGCATCTTGGATATACTAAAATGTAAGGGAACTGGCAGTTGATCCTTTGAAATAGCCTAATTTGCACAACCTGGGTCTTCGGAGTTTGTTTTGCAATATTTCATGAGTGAAATTATTGAGATATATATGCGTATCATATACATTTGCTTTGTGTCCAGAAGACATAAAAAAATATGGAATTATTTTTTAGCATTCATTCGTTTTAGAGTACACTATCCATTGACACTAGCAGAAYGGTTGTAAGTTGTAAACCTCATAAATATTAACCAAGGACTTGTAGACCAGTTCCATCCAGGGATTTGAGTCGACAGTCGGGAATAATCTTCTTTTGCATCTTTGTAGTTCTTTCTATTATGGGATGCTCTCTACAAAATGCGAGTTCGTTCACCTATTTGTTGGTTTTTGATCCCTTCGCCTTTCCAATTGTCTTTTTTTAATCATCTTCAGTGTTAACCTTTAGTCAGATGAATGTGAGTGTATTAAAACAGCCTTTGTTTTCTCTTGTTCCATTAACAATTGAAATTAGCTGGCCGTCTCATTAGCRTAAAGCRTTAAACTAGCTGTTCCAGCTTTACAAGAAGCAGTTTTGAGGTATCTACTACTATCTCATTTACCTTAAAAGGAGTTGATTCAGATAACCTCTCAAAACATGTTTTGCTCATCAAAGCTTTTAAAGATGAAAACCTTATTTAAAATTTCAAATGCATTTTCCCATCTAATTGCTTCCTTTGCGAAACTTCATTATAGTTAGAGCAAATATGCTATCTATATGTGATTGAAATATTACTGCCTGTTTTCTTAAAGTTCGTCCGAGAGATCAAACTATATTATTTCATTGCTCTAAAACATGATAGGTTTGTGAGCCATTATGGAGATATTGTTTAATATYTTTATTTGTTTATCAGTGTTTTCTGCAGTTTCTGTATTTAACAAAATTTTTTATGTGATTGTTTTGTGCTCATGTTATCTGGAAGWATGAAGTACTGAATTAACTGTTGGACCTTATGTAGAAAAAATTCTTTTCTAAGTCAAAAGGTTCTTTTTAGCTGAAAACTTATGCTGCAATGCAGCTATGTCATATGGATTGTTGAAACTTCTTTTTTCTTCTTTCCGTGTTTTGTTAGGCTGAAAGAAGACGCAAGCTTGGTTTGCCTCCYGAAGATCCTACTACTGCAAAACCTTCTACTCCTGTTGTGGAGGAGAAAAAGGTTTGGTTTCTCTGATGGCTCTCTTAATTGTATAGTACTTCTGATTTTCTTCTTGGATATCTTTCAAAGTTCTACCTGGCTRGAGACTTGACTTTCATGTTTCAGAGCTCATTACCTGTAAGACCTGCTACAAAGGCAGAGCGAATGAGAGAGTGTCTACGTTCACTCAAACAGAGCAACAAGGTAATTTTTGCTTCATATGARCAGTTTTTTGACTTCAAARGAGTGACKTTATTTGTAGGTCCAGTTCGTAATGATGAGAAGGCTCTTGGTATTCCCTGGCTCCTTTGTAAAAGCTTGCATCTAAAAAGTGAAAAAGAAGAAAAGAAAAAGAAAAAAAATAATAAAGAAAGAAGGAAGGATAAAAATGAACAAACAGTTGGGAGGAAAAACAAATCGGGGATATTTATGATGGGGGCTAAAATTATGTATCTATGCACTTTAATCAGGTAGAGGGACTAGGAAATTGAGTCTGACATATTCTATCACCAGTCCCATCTGAAGTCTTCTAATTGTGAGGAAATCAATCTGGGTTATAATGGTTTAAAAGGGAAAGTTAAAGCATGATGGTTGTAATAGGTCCATTCCATATTCTGCTTCATTCTGTTGTCGAATCAAGCGGGTCATGAAAGTCACAGATGATGGATTTTACCTTGTTTTGTATGTTCTATATGGTACATTCAATACTCTAGATTAGTTAGATACTCCAAAATGAGAAAAAGCAGGAATGCAAGGGATGGAACAGAAAAGGAAAATAGATTTTGCACTTGGGAACAATGATATAAGTTAGAGTGGTATATGTTTAGTTATCTGCGATTATATCAAGATGCATGTTCACCGTGCACTTGCAGCTGCATTCCCCTCAGGATAAACCTACAGAGTTTTTGAAGAAGAAAAACATTTGAACTTGTTAATTCATTAATTATGGTTGACATATTAGGCATGGATATGAGCATCAGCTGATAATATTTTGGGGTTCTTTCCACTTTTATGATAAAGAAATCTGAGGGGAAAAGGGAAATACAAGAAGGAAAAGTCATTATAGTTGGTATAGTTAAGCAAGTTATGTTGTTGTTTTGTTTTGAATTTCTGAATCTGATTTTGAAGTGCTCAACTGCCAAGCATGATAATGTAGATTTGAGTTGTGAGGTTCATCGAACTTTACTTCTCGGGCAAAATGCTCATTGTGTAATTGCTCCCTCAAATTCCATTTTCCCTTGACTAGAGTGGAATCAAATTTGTTTCTTTCATCATGCTTTGCATCTTTCTATGGAATGTCTGGTTTCTTCATGGAAGTCTGTGGACATTTAACCTGATTTTCCCTCCTTTTAGAATTGTTTTCAGCAAACCTTTACTGCTTTTGGGTTTATCTGTTTATCTATTTATTACCAGGATGATGATGTCAAAGTGAAGACGGCTTTTAACACGCTTTTAACCTATGCAAAGAATGTTGCAACGAATCCAGATCAGGAGAAATTTCGTAAAATTCGACTCAGTAATGCCGCTTTTCAGGTGGGTGATGTTTTATTAGAAATGTATCCTGTAGCTTTATGTGTTCTATTGAATCTGTGTGTGTTTCATATGCGTTGTAAACTTGTTTAGTTCCTTCAGGAAAATCTCTATAATAGGGGTATCTTTTTGTATTCCCTCTTGCTATGTCTTGTTATTGTGTCTGCCAAGAGCAAAAGCTTCTCAACCTACCATTATGGACRCTTCTAGAAYTGAGATCCTAAAGTGGGCTGATTTATTTTGGACATTATTAGTGCACTGTGTAGTCTGGTCACTTCTTTGACTTCTTGGGTTCTATCAATTCCCATATGTGTCTTATCAGTAACTTGGAAGCACGAATTACAGGAGTAATTGTGACTTGTGGCTGGCTTGCCAAAAGGCCACGTACCAATTTACCCCAATGGCTCTGGCTATACCCTCTGACACTGTTGCTAGAATCAGAGAATTGTCTATCACTTGTTTTCAGTGCAATGCGCTTATATGTTCCGGTCTGCAAATTTTTAGTCAGAGAAACTGTTATTGACACTTCTTTCGCTGTTTGTCACTTGTTTTGTCCTCGACAGGAGAGAGTTGGAAAACTGCAAGGAGGCATCGAGTTTCTTGAGCTCTGTGGATTTGAGAAAATAGGTGATSGTGAGTTCTTGTTTCTTCCAAGAGAAAAAGTCGACATACAAGTGCTTCACACAGCTGGAAATGAGTTGAACAATGCAATAAAAAATCCATATTTTGGCGTTCTCTAAACCAATGTTGATGCAACATTGTAAAAGATACAGGAATCCTTCTGGTTTATTCCTAGTTACATGAATGGTTTCATTATACAGACCGGCACCATTTACCTTGGATTTTCCATTTAAAAACTTTTGTAGTTAAAAGATAATGTATTTACTTTCTAAAAGCTCTTGATTTGATCTCATAAATTCCCRCTCCTTCATTATGATGCKAAAAAAACAGTAATTCTTAGTCGCTGTCCGTTGCTGTAGCCTTGATCATGTCATGTGGAGTTCATTTACCTGGAGATTTGTACCAGGAAAGGGAAAATGGGTTTCTCATATATTCAGGAATTAATTTGGAATAAAATAGAGATTCAACAATCTTTCTTTCGAACTGTTAATTCCTTAATTGATGTCTTATTTCAATTAACACGACCCTTAATTGATTATGCAATAATTMGAGAGACAAGTTGAAATTCATCTTTTCTTTTCTAAACTCAATTCTTTGTTCCACTAATCTACCTATGAAGTTAGGCTAGCCAACTTTTGAAAGGCTTTAATGTGCACCCTCAAGAAAAGGGAGTAGAAAATTCAAGTAAAATTTTGCTCTCGGACGAGGATTTCGAGTAATATTTGATTTTGTAGGGGGTCACTGAATCCATTACCCTTTATAATTCTTCCGGGAGTCGAAGAAATCTATTTGGCATCTAGCAAATGAAGAGTGCTMCTCTACCCGCAAAGCGAGCAAGAACTCCCTTTCCCTCCAAAGTCACCACTCGCAAATCCCRGTGGAAACCAYTTTCTTRTGGTCAGAGTGAGCCTCACAATTTTAATGGAAAATTCACAGCTCAAGAACCGATTTTTTTGAATGAAGTTGAATCACAATTTGTATCGCTCATCCACTCCTCGAAAACCATCCTCCAACTCAAGCAAATCCACTCTCGGCTTATCCGTCAAAGCTTCTTTCCGGATAGCAGGGTTACCACCCAAGTAATTTCTTCCTCTTGTTTACACAAAGACGTTCGCTATGCTTTGCGAATTTTTAGTTCCTTTCATAGGCCAAATTTATTTATATTTAATGCGTTAATTAGGGGTCTAGCAGAAAATTCTTGCTTTGACAAATCATTTGAGTTTTTTAAGCTTATGTTAAGGCTTGATATTAGACCCGATAGGCTTACATTTCCATTTGTGCTTAAATCAGTAGTAGGATTGGATGAAAAATGGCTTGGCGGGATGGTTCATGGTCAAATCTTGAAGATGGGACTTGAGTTTGATACTTTCGTGAGAGTTTCTTTGGTTGACATGTATGTGAAAGTTGAACTGTTTGGCCTTGCTCTGCAGTTGTTTGATGAGAGTCCTGAAAGGACCAAGCTTGAAAGTGTGATTTTATGGAATGTGGTGATTAAGGGTTGCTGTAAAAATGGGATCTTGGAAAAGGCTATGGAGTTGTTTGAAGCAATGCCGGAGAGGAATTTGGGGTCTTGGAATAGTTTGATTGATGGTTTGATGAGGAATGGGAAGCTGGGGAAGGCGATGGAGTTTTTTGAGAGGATGGTGGAAAAAGATGTGGTTTCTTGGACCACCATGGTTCATGGGCTATCGCTCAATGGGATGCATGAGAAGGCACTAGAGATGTTTTTCAGGATGGTGGATGAGGTTGGTGAGAGGGCTAATGATCGAACGCTGGTTTCTGCACTTTCTGCTTCTGGAAAGGTTGGGGCAATTGAGGCAGGAATAAGGGTTCATAACTATATCCTGAATAATAGGTTCCAGTTGAATACAGCTCTGGGAAATGCTTTGATGGATATGTACGCAAAATGTGGGCACATTCAGTCTGCAAGCCAAGTTTTTAATGAGATGAAAGAGAAGGATATTCGTACTTGGAGCATCATGCTATGGGGTTGGGCAATTCATGGATGTATTGAAGAAGCTCTTCAATGCTTTGAAAATATGAAATTGACAGGTTATTTTATTCGACATTTTTTGCATTGGTTTATGGAATTTGTTTAATTCTTTCATGACTGCACTGGAAAAGTAAATTCCTTTTTATTTTTGCAGGAATAAAGCCAGATGAAATTGCTTTTCTTTCCATTTTAACTGCATGCTCGCATACTGGCCGAGTAGATCAGGGACTTAAATTCTTTGATTTGATGAAGCTTGACTACGCCATCAAGCCCACCATGAAACATTATGCAGTAGTAGTTGATCTATTTGGCAGGGCTGGACACCTGAATGAAGCTCTAAACTTTATTCAGAGAATGCCAGTAGCTCCTGATTATGTGATCTGGGGAACACTTTTTTCTGCTTGCAGAGCTCATAAAAATATTGAAATGGCAAAATACGTGTCAGGAAGACTTTTGCAGCTTCAGCCTGAGCATTCTGGCAGCTATGTCTTTATTTCAAATGTTTATGCTGGGCTAGGGAGGTGGGAAGATGTTGAAAGAGTGAGGAGTTCAATGAAGAATAGAGGTGCAGATAAAGATCCAGGATGGAGTTGTATTGAGGTAGATGGCAAAGTTCATAGTTTTGTCGCTGGTGATCAAGCTCATAAGCACTCAAAAGAGATATACTCAAAACTGGAAGAAATGACAACACGCTCTAGAGAGCTAGGTTACATTCCTGAATCTGAGTGGGTACTTCATAATATTGAGGAGGAAGAAAAGGAAGATGCATTGGGAAGCCACAGTGAAAAGCTGGCACTTGCTTTTGGGKTCATCAGCAGTGGTCCTGGGGTGGTTCTTAGGATTGTTAAGAACCTGAGAATCTGTGGGGATTGCCATTCTCTCATGAAATACATCAGTAAATTTAGTCAAAGGGAGATTGTGGTAAGAGATAAAAAGCGTTTCCATCATTTCAAGGACGGAGGTTGCTCCTGCCAAGATTACTGGTAATGTGGTAAGTTCTGGTCGACTCTTCTTGTACTTTTAGTTGTTCATACAAACTTATCATTCCAATTCCATACTTCAGAATTACCCTTAATTTTTACAAGAGAAAACTTTATATAAGTATTACATGTTGGTTGTATAACTTTCTTAATCTGGTTTCAATCTTATTCAGGAAAGAATACAAATAGGCTGAGAAGTTCTAGAAGCAAAGAGAATTGAGGAAGAAAATGGTTTGCTTGCTCTTCTGATATCTTGCTTCTTTGTGTTTTATGTTTAGTTAGCTTGATCTTTCTGATGGAAAATGTCTTCCTTTACTCTCAGAGTTTGCTGGCTTTGTGGGAAGCAGAGAAACAGGAAGAAAAAAGAGCTGGAAAATAAATCGCCCAAAATTGGAAGAAGACAATTATATCTACTACTGATACTGCTTAGTGTCTCGATTCAGCATGAGTAATCAGGTTGTCTGCTGCATCCCCATGTGAATTTTGTCGCAGTAGGCATCTTATATATGGAAGAGTCTGACAAAACTGGTGCTTGGTCCTAGTTTAAGTTGCCTAATTTGCACAACCTAGATGTTTAGAGTTTGTTTTGCAATGAATTCACAGGGAACTATATATACGCGCGCGTGTGGGCCTATATATATTTGTTTTGTGTCCTGAAAATGAACAGGATTCTTGCACTCATTCATTTGAGAAAACACAGTCTACTGACACTAGCAGAAGACTTGTAACCCCCATAAAAGTGACGAAATTGGCTTGTAAACCACTCTCATCAATATTTGAGTTGACTGTTGGAGATCACCCTCTTTGCCTTCTTTGTAGTTTTTCTATAGTGGGGAATCCTTCCTAATCTAGAATGCTAGTTCATTCACTTATTTGTTGGTTCTGACACCTTTGCACTTCCAATTTTTCTTTTTAACTGTTTCAGTATAATGGTATTAACCTTTCTTCAGATGAATGTGAACATATGAACCAGATTTAATTTGCCTTACTCCAATAAATAGTGGAAATTACCTAGGCACGTCTTCCTTAAGCTTTTAACTAGCTGATTCTGGTAGGTGTTTTATTTTGGTAATTAGCTTAAAAGGAGTTCAATTTCAAAGCATCATCTTAGTACACTTTTTGATGATCAATGCTCTTAAGATGAAGGTATTGCAGATATATTTTGTCCCCTAATACTTTTTTCACAAAACTTCAACACGTTTAGAGTAAATAGATGAACACCTGTTTTCTTATAGTTCTTCTTTGAGCCAAACTATTTTATTTTAATTGTCTAAGATACTGATGATTTGCTAGCTATTACGGATATYCCTTTTAGTTTATTTATTTTTATCAAGATGATCTGGAGTTTCTATATAACATTCTTATCTGGAAGCATTAAGTATTTAATCAGCTGTTTGGACCTTGTATATAAAATCTTTGTTTTCCAAGTCCAAAAAGTTTGATTTCTTTTCAGCTGAAGCCATGCTAGGATGGATCTGGAAAAACTTTATCATGTTATATTATATAGCTTATTGAGACTTTGTCTTCTCTTTCGTGTGCTTTGGTAGGCAGAAATAAGGCGGAAGCTTGGTTTGCCTCCAGAAGATCCTACCACAGTAAAGCCTCTACTCCTGTTGTAGAGGAAAGAAAGGTTAGATTTCTCTGATTGCTCTCTTAATTCTACATTAGTGCTGATTTTCCTTTTTGGAAATCTTAACTTCATTGGGTTCAGAAAGTCGAAATTTCGTTTTCAAAGCTCACAACCTGTAAGGCCTGTAAGAGCAAATAAGGAAGTGTGTGGTAACTCCAGATACACATGGTGACATTTGCTTCATATCATCAGCTTTGGCATCATATGAACTACCTTAATAATAGGTTCCAATACATGATGATGCAAAAGTCTCTTGGTATCCCTTCTCTCCTTTATGGGAACCACCTCTCCAAGAATGGTCCTGGCTATGCCCACCATTACAAGAATTATCAAATTTTGTTTCACTTGTATTGAGCGCAATTTTCGTTATTGTTTAGGTTTGCATATTGGGTCAGAAAAAGGTTCTTGGCTCTCATTTCGAACTGTATTAAGAACTGCTATGTTTACTCACCACCTTGATTTTTTCAAATCAGTATCAACTTCCAAACCATCTCTGTCTATGATGATGCCCTATCTGCAGGTTGGCTGCTCTTCAACACTTGAATTAGCTCAACCAACGGCCTTCAACATCATTGCATCGTAGAACGTCAGAGATTGCAGGAGAAATTGATCGGAATTCCAACTTACAGATCTATACAGACATGCCATTCTCTCCCAGGGGTTCAACCTCTTCTGGTAAATCCCAACAAGGTGAGCTTATATCGCAATTTTCAGCTTACAATTGGTAGCAGTTTGGTTCAGGTTTTACTCAGTTGCTCGTTCGTTTATTTCAGGAGTCTCTGAAAATCACATTGCTTATGTTTGCTGAGTTGAATACCTGTAATATCTCATGCAAGAAATGACCAGAATGAAGAAATGCTGTTCTTTTCCCTCTGTCACACCATAAATTCTTAAACCTTGCACCAAATAGTATGGGATTTTGTGTTACAAATGCCAGCTTTTGGATTACTTCTCCTTCTGCTTTCCTTTTTGGAGATCTCTGTTTGTTCTAGTAAAATGCTAGTGATCACATCGGTGGTAATGCCAGTTCTTGGGTGCTACACAGTATGGTATTTTTCCTTTTTATATATATCACCCATATCCGGAACCAAAGGCTACGATAATTTTGAGTACGAATACGATTCGAGAGAAAAAAATTCATAAAAAAGGTAAAGCACTCTGAATATTATTTACTTAATTTACAAAATGTTATTTTATTAAAGATAAATAACAGTACATGTCTAAATTACCTAAAGTTGGTACAATGAATTGGAAGATAAATGAATTTTTATATTTTTTTTTTACTAGGCAAATCTTTTTTAAAAAAATATTACAATGAACAAAATTTAAAAGAATAAAAGAAAACAATTGGTTCCTTCAAGTCCCCTCCCACCCCACCCCCAAAAATACCAACTCTGACCCATTACACAAATAGAAAAGGGCAAAAAACCAAAGAAGCAAAAATGGGTTTGGTCCTCCCACGTTGCCATCAGGGTCGTGAAAGAAGAAGAAAGAAGAAAAACGGGGCCTTGATTCCACGTGAGCCGCACGTGATCTGTTGTTTTCCACCTGTCATATCCTCTTTACTCGAACGGAGGCGGCCACCCCCCTCCCCCACCTACGCTAACAAACACGAACCGCTGATCGTCTACGATGCCTCCACCACTAAAATGACGACGGCGCTGCTCCTTAATCATTCRACCACCACAACTGCATCCACTCTCAGCTATCCAATTCTTCCCTTTGCGACAAAGGCCTCTTTTTGAATCCAATAAAATGGTTAATAGTACTAATAATACTGCTAAAAAGCGCGTCCCTGACTGGCTTAATAGCTCTCTATGGTCGGCCTCGCCTTCGCCGCCACCTCCTCCTTCGTCACCTCAACCACCTCAGAATCAAGTCGTAACCTCGAAATCGTCAATTGCAAAGGCGGAGGTGGATGTACCAGATGTTGAAGCTCCCGTGCCGGTGCCGGTGCCACCTCCGGCTGTTGTGAGAGCGGAGAAGCCGAGAGTGGATATTAAGGATCCTTTGAGTAGTAGTGCTAGTGCCAGTAATTACGTTATTTATCATAGTGATGATGAGGAAGATGATGACGAGGAAAATGAGGGCGAGGGCTCTACTGTCGTCACTGCTGAGGTCACTACTACGACAAGCGCGCCGGGGCCGGCAGCGCGTACTGTCAATCCTGCAGCTGAAGATATTTCCCGGCAGGCTCAGCTTTTACAAGAGGTATCCATGGTACCTTCTTGGTATGGTGTGTGGTAATTACTCATGAAAAACAATAAATTAGTTCTGGTGGCTTATGTTAATCGGAAAAACATAACTTCTGCAAATAAATAGTGAATAGGAAACATTATGGTAGGTTTGTTAACATGTTTGTGCACATAAATTTCATGGAAATGTTTGAGCAGATGGAATTTTAGTATTCAGTTTTAGATATTTTGTTTGGATATCTTTTCCTTGTTATGCTTGCTCGGTATCAGTTTCACAACTAATATATACTGTAGGATTCCATTAATGATGAATCAAATGACAGCATTACTGAAAGTTGGTGGGGATGGTAAGATTTATGTGGTAACGGTGTATGATCAATGGGTTTCCCGTTCCCCAGCCCGTTTATTCTTTTACCCTTTTTAATGTTGGTTCGGAGGAGGAGTCAATGGAGAATGTATCAAAGGATTGAGGAACATGTAGGTATCTTTGCTGTCTGCTTTGAGCTGCTTCTCAGTGCCATGAAAAAGTCATTGTGTCTGTGTTTGCTGCTTTTCTACTTTCTAGATCTGCCTTAAATTTTATTTACTCTTTTGTTCTGCTTCTTGTTCTTCTTAAATATATCCGAATCAGTTGTCAAGGAAGGTTGTAAATATGGGGGAATTGCGGAGGCTAGCATCACAAGGCATACCAGATGGAGCTGGCGTTCGTGCCACAGTATGGAAGGTAAAGAAATGATCTCGGGAAGTTTCCCTGTGAGTTAWTAGGATTTTTGTGAACCAGTAACTTTGTTACCTTTGAGTTCTAATTAGTGATAGTTTTCAGAACAGTTTTTAAGAAATCTACTAGTCTTAATGTGTTGAAAATGTATTCTCATGTACAAATYGTTTAATGTTTATACTTTATAATGCATAGTGAGATGCGAAAAGCTATTATCCCATGCCAATTACAATTAACAAACTTGCACTCTCAACTTTGCTAGTCTTCCATAGTATAATATTGGGCTATAAAGCCAGTTAGTAATTATGTATATGCAGCTATCTGAATTTAAGAGAGTATCCTCAGATGATGAATCTTGAATGGAGTACTCTAATTTCGTTGAATTTAATTGTGAAAATGAAGGTTGCCGTTTGTCCCAAAGAGTTTGAAATAATTAAATGGTCCATACATAAATTGTTTGTTAAAATTAAGATTATTGGCCTTGAAAAGAGATCAAAATGACGGAATGGTCCAGGGGAATTTGGCAGGATTGTACTTTATGTGCTTGAGCAATGTACCTGGTGCATTAGTAATTAAAAGTACAGAAAATTTATACTGGGTTTGAAAGTTCGGTGTAATGATCTTATTTTCTTTCAGCTTCTGTTGGGGTATCTGCCATGTGATCGATCACTTTGGTCTTCAGAATTGGCTAAGAAGAGGTCTCAGTATATGCATTTCAAAGAGGAACTTTTAATGAATCCTGTAAGTTCTAACTTGGCTTTTTCTGTTTTCTGTTTGCTGGTAATGTCTGGTGAATGGTGTTCAGATTTTATTSCTWGTGGCTGTAAAGTTTAACTACATGACCTGTCTGCATCTTTAAATATGAGTCTGGACTTCAAAACTGCCAACTGCTTCTTTGGTTCCTCTATCTTGTGATATACGAACCATAACAGTGTCTAATGAAAGGGTGCTTTATATAACTATCTATTTTGGTAWAGCATTTTGTTTTTAAGGCATAACCMGGGCAAATCRTGTTGAGGTTGGTCAAATCTAAACTTTAATGTACACTGATCAGAGTGGTGGATTTCACCTGCTTGACTTTTGCTTAAGTGAGAGTAGTGTTAACTTGGCTCGTACTACGATTAGCATGAGGTTTAACATATGGTGTCTGCCAGATGCTGGCTAAACTTATTGTGAACCTGTGCTAATAATAACCATGAGTCCATGACATTGATTTTTCATTATTGGGTTGCAGTTCTGGATGGGTGTTGCTATGTTTCAGCTGGCTGAACTCTGAAACTAAGATTTGTGGATCAAATATATGTTTGTTATTTTGATCTTGCGCTGCCTTCTATCTGTCTGTCAATCATATTTATTCGTTTCTTGCTTTCTAATGCAAGATATTATGTTTCAGTCTTTGATTGCTTCAGGTTAGCAATTCCAGCTATCATTTACACCTATCTAGTAGGTAGTTATTAGAAATTGTTTGCATGGTTATATTAAGGATCAATCYGTAATGCTTCCCACTTCTATATTATTTTATGCATTACATCTTTTCAAATATTAGGACTTCTAAATGTTTCTGTGGCTAGTCAGTCAGAGATCACCAGGAGGTTGGAAACGTCAAGTCTTGAAGATGATGAGTCAAATGGTGAGAYCAAGGGTTTTCTTTCAAGATCAGAGATTACTCATGGAGAGCATCCTTTGAGTCTAGGGAAAACGAGTATCTGGAATCAGTTCTTCCAGGTATTAGTTCTTCTTGCCTCTTCTTTTTTCCTTTTCTTCTCACTGATTTCCCTTTTCGACATTCATGTTTACAATGATCAATTACAGGTTTTATATTGCAACTGTCTTAATGAAAATAAAGTAAGAAATTTCAGAAATACTCAACAATCAAAACCAGAGATTCTAGTGTTTTTCTTTTTTTTTTTTTTTTCCTTTGTGACTAAATACGACTTGCTATATACTACTGGTTTTTTAAGACAAATCTTCTTTCCATGTCTCTTTATTCATGACAGCTCACGATATCCASAGCAGTTTGTGATCAACACTAGATGACACATTAATTGTGAACATCTCTGTTTTGTAGGACACAGAGATCATAGAACAGATTGATCGGGATGTCAAACGTACGCATCCAGACATGCACTTTTTTTCAGGAGATTCATCCCTCGCAAAATCAAACCAGGTGAGGTTTGACATATTTTAGCATGATGTCTTATAACAATTTAATCCAACTTATTCTAAACTAAAATTCCTTTTGGTTCAGGTTTCCCTGAAGAACATTTTAATTATATTTGCAAAGTTGAATCCTGGTATAAGATATGTGCAAGGAATGAATGAAATCTTAGCACCACTTTACTATGTATTCAGGAATGATCCAAATGAGGAAAATGCGGTAAGTGATGTTTCTGATGTTGGTTACATCTTTAGATCTGTTTCTCTGATCACACTGTACCACCATACAGTTCGATCTATGACTTGCTTACGCATTTTGTCTGTGTTTTCTGTGTTCAAATACATCCTCTTGAAACTATATGCTGATATCCTACAAGGATGAAATTGATGTCCGTATTCAATGTTGAATTTGAATGGGACCTGTGCTTAGATTCTGATTTATGAGAAATTTTGTGGAGCACATATGGAAGCATTGAAGGCATAATTATCAGTGCCACAAAACACTCTATGGGATTCTTTTACTTTGCAGGCTCTAAATGTTGCTTTGCAGACTTCCTTTAAATGGAAACGTTAGGAAATTATTACTGTGGATGAAAAACTCATGGTAAACATGCATTGAAATTCTTTATTACTATAGATGAAGAATCCATGTTAAGCATGTAATGATATTTTCATCTATTAGCCAGTTTTCCAAAATATGTACCCATCTGAGCGGGACTTATGATTTTTTTTCCCTCTCAGCTTCAGCTAGATGAGTTTCATTTTCTGCAACACAATAAGTTTGGTGTARCTTATTATCTGTAGCTTCTCTTTTTTCCTTCCAATTATCAGGAAAATTTAATTCTCTTTTTATCATTGCTTAATATTCATCTGGAACTTCCACAGGCTTCTGCAGAAGCAGACACTTTCTTCTGCTTTGTGGAATTACTAAGTGGATTTCGGGATCACTTCTGTCAGCAACTTGACAATAGCGTTGTGGGAATACGTTCAACCATTTCAAGGTTATCACAGCTTCTGAAAGAGCATGATGAAGAGCTGTGGCGGCATCTGGAGATCACAACCAAGGTAATACATACATCATTTAGCCTCTTCGTTCTTTTAAAATTGGTTATGGCAACTCATTTATTCTCTCCCTAGATATTTGTGCTGCTGAAGAAGATAAATTGGAGTTCCACTTCAAACTCCTATGTGCCAACACTTCCATTAGAAACTCCTTGATGTGAATGGGAATTTAATTGTCATCATCTTTCAATTGGGAAGGAGTCCATTTAACACCCCAATTTGGGATYAGAATTCCATTCAACATGTGGCTACTTTTGTATCATAAATACAGTTATCTAAGAGATAAGTGGGAACTTGTCTCATTTTTATTGAGCAGAGATACAAGCGTTCCTGCCTAATTCATCAAATGGGACATTGAGGGGTAGAACTCTGCTTAATTGGAGTTTGTATCTTTATTTTTCTAGTTAATCTATATCTGAATTTGGATCTAGTTGCCACACCTGCAGTACTCCTAACCATCTCATTTACGGGGTTGTTACCCTATCTGATGCACACAGTTGGAGGGATATTTCAAGTGATAAATGCAGAAAGGTCATTTTTCTTCTGCCGAGATTGATCTGTCAAAAGTTATTGATGCATGATTTTACTGTTTTCCGAGGCCGTGTCTAACCAACTTCCTGTTTACCGTATATACCCTGAAAGGGGGAGCTCAAAAGTGATCCAGAAAGCTATAGTTCTACTCGCTTGGGATTCTCTATGCCTTTCCAAATTTCCATTACTTATTTATTCTAACAGTTGAGGATYCTTTTTATGATTTGCCTTTGGCAATTTAAGATGCTCTGGTTTTAATCTAAGCTATTCTGTCTGAAAAAACAGGTCAATCCGCAGTTCTATGCGTTCAGATGGATAACTCTCCTTTTGACACAAGAATTCAATTTCCCAGAGTCTCTACTTATTTGGGACATATTGTTAAGTGACCCTGAAGGTCCTCAGGTGAGTTGACTAGTCTGTTCGCTCTTTCTCCTGCTACCACTTGTTATTCATTAATGGGTTAACATACTCTGTAATTGGGAGCCTGCCACATACGGATCTAATCCCTTGAACATGTTATTCTGGACAATTTTCATTTTATTTTGGGGATCTCGATTCTAGGAGAAGGATAACGCTTATCTTGGCTGCATAATGTATACAAGGGTTGTAATTAAAGAAAGATTGAATGAGAGCTTTGCGGGGTGGAAGATCAAGAGAAGTTCTGAACTAGAATGAGGATTTACCATCACGATGCCCACTTCATGTTTTGTCATATATATTTTTCATTTATCTGTTAGAATCCTTCATTCAAATGTTACAAATAGGAGACTGAAAGCCCTTTCATAAACCAAAGATAACTCGATGCATTTTGAACAATTAATGGAATGCAAAACGAGAAAACCATMGGAGTGGAAGAAAAGGGTTTCATGTTCATTTTACATGGTCTTAAAACAGCGCTGTTCAGTAGGATACCTGGCGTCTTGTGGAGGAATACTGACCAACCCCTTCAAAATGTGCTACCCTTTTAATCTAGCTGTCAATTTTAATTTTCACTTGAAACACTTACCTTATTATCCCTTTACAGGAAACACTTTTACGCGTTTGCTGCGCAATGCTGATCATCATCCGCAGGCGGCTGCTAGCRGGTGATTTCACTTCTAATTTGAAGCTACTTCAACATTATCCACCCACAAATATTAGTCACCTGCTCTATGTTGCAAATAAATTGCGTACTCATCCAGTTGGCTGATTCTGCTGCCAAAAACAAATTGTTCGATTGCTTCTGTGACTTTGTTCAATTTTCCCCAAATCTTTATTTGCAACTTGAAGTTAGTGTAACATTACTAGATGTAAATGTTAGATAAAAGTTGTTGGTAGTGAGGTTTTGCGCTTTGCCATTTTGCTGTTATAACTTATAATAAGCCATTGCTATCTTAATCAGGATTTTCTCCGTTGCTTGCTATTACATACAACATTTAGCTGAGGTTCTCGATGCTTTTCGCCTTTCCATCTGAGCCTCTTCAAAAGAGAGTGACTTCTTGATTCTTGATTTTAACTTTCCTTTTTTGGGATATTTTGAATTTAAGTTAAATAAGTCTCATTCAAGTATGTATATACACAAACTTTCCTTAAATCAGTGGAAAGTAAACATCTTTGTATGTATATTTATTTCAAGTAAAACTTGAATCTCGAAAAACATACTTGAAAGTCTCTCTACTTGCTTTTGAGCAAGATTAGTAACTCTTTGTATATAAGGGAAGAGATGTAGATTGATAGGCATGTGGTAATTAGCGTTTTTGTCCCATTATGGTCTCGGATTTTTGAAGGTACAGATCAGATGCTTTGCTAGATACAGGGAATGGCTTTAGTCAGTTTATTATGAAAAAAAAAAAAGAGTTGTTCATATTAAAGCGATGTTTGACGCTATGAAATTTTAATTTAAGATCAATGGGTTTGAGTGTTGAATGGTTTAACAATATAAATGTTATTATGTAAGAATCATTTGTAATAAGTAAATTCATATTTAATATTATTCACAATAAGTTTGATTTAAATTATTTGTTATATAATATTTGTGAAATATATTTTTTTTCATTATTATATAATAATTTAATTTTTAAATTTTAATATAAATAAACATTTAAATAATTATTTTGAACAATTATTATTATGCTAATATTTAAAGATATAGTCATGTTAAATATTTAAGTAATTTAAGAAGAATTATTTAAACGTCTAAGACTTGTTATAATGTGGATGAATTACTATAATGTGAAAGAATTGTTATATTACAGAACTCAGAACTAATAATAATTTTATTGTAACCAAACATTGTTACGTTATGAAATATTAAACGAATAATTTATACATATTAGAATTAAAATTGTCACCCTTAAACATGTATTCAAATACAACTTTTGTTTCTCAATTCAAAAAGAAAAAGAAATGAAAAACCATTTGTGACCCTGTGAGGTAACAAAATACCAAATAATTTTTCACAGCTAAAATAGGAAAAAAAATAAGAAATTTACTTTTGTGGGGGGCAAAATAGTAAATGAGAGAAGCTGCCGGAGGGTTTTAGAGGTCCAKAACCCAAAGCAAGAAGATGGAGAAAAAGCCTGTTCTCTGCGCTCAATAAAAAGGAAGCCTCTGCCGTTTTCTTATTCCTCCTGCTGACCGGCGATTTACATTCATKCGGTGTCCGAGTCACTGAGGTAGTCAGGACGACTGGGTAGCGTCAAAAAGCTCCGATGTTGAGAAAGAGAGCCACACTCGTCACCTTCAATTCTCTCAGAACCGTGCCAAAGGTATGCAGATCTCCAAACTGTCTAAACTCTTTAAAGAGCTTCATTTTTCTAAGAAATCTCAGTACTGCTGCTGAAACATCGGATTTTGATTACTCCAATGGCTTAAATAGCGGGGACAATCAGAACCCTAATGGAAATTATGGGCAAGGTCAGAATTGGAGAGGTAGTAGGCATTTTCAAGGAAATTCAGGTGGAGGCTATGGTGAA
Organism: Rhazya stricta; assembly: GCA_001752375.1. NCBI lineage: Eukaryota > Viridiplantae > Streptophyta > Magnoliopsida > Gentianales > Apocynaceae > Rhazya > Rhazya stricta. Next base: position 2,562,337 of record MEJB01000003.1, on the reverse strand, counting down.
AAGGGGGTTCAACAACAGCTAAATCCTGATGGAGTTTATGGGAGAAATCACGGGGGTGGAAATCAGCAGGGCGCAGTTGGGAGAGATGGTGTCTTTGAGGATAATTACTCTGTCAGCAACTTCAGGAAGGGGTTTCAGCAAAATGGGGATTTGATATCGGGGTACGCCAGAGAGGGGCATAGAGGTGAGTTTCAGCATAGTCCAGCTGGGCAGAAGTTAAATTCTGGTACTGGAAATTTGGAGAGTTCGGCAAGAAATTCAAATGGGTTTGGACAGAGGCCAGATAGCCAGTATGTCGATTCAACTTCCAGGTATGCTGAGGGCCACAGAGGTGAGTTTCGGGGTAGACAAAATCCAAATTTTGGTAGGAGAAGTTTTGAGAATTTTGAGGGGAACTTAAATGGGGTTCAGCAAAAGAATCATTTTGCATACATCCAAACAGGAGAGAGTAATACAAATGTGTTTCAACAAGGACCAGGTTGGCAAAGTACAAAATTTGGGTGGGGGAGTAATGGAAGTACGCAGCTGCATTCTGGTGCAGATGTCCAAATTTCAAGGATTTCGCAGCAGTCAGGGCCAGTCAGGGCTCAGCCAGATTTGAATGGGAACTGTGGAGAGGGTGCAATGGAGTCAACAGTTGATTATTATGGTGGAAATGGTAGAACTTCGCTACCGAATGCAAGTGGGCATGATTTGGGCCATGCCAGGTTTCCGCAGCAAAATTCTCAAAATTATTGTGCAAGAAGCACTGAAAATTTTCAGCAGCCACAAGGTAACTTTAATGAAGTCAATGCTAGAATGTATCAGCAGGGCTATAATGTAGGGACTGTAAGGATCTCAGAGCAAAATTTCCCAAATTATAGTGCAGGGAACACTGGAAATTTTCAGCAGTCACAAGGTTACTATAATGAGATAAATACTGGAATGCATCAGCAAGTCGCTAGTGGTAATCTTAAACAGAATAATGAAACAACTGAAGATAATGACAATGTGAAATTAAATGGCACTATTGAGGAGCTTGATCATTTCCTCAAAGAGGGCAAAGTCGAGGTAGTAGTGGAAGTACTTGGTTTGTTAGAGAAGCAGGGTATCCTGGTTGATTTGCCTCGATACTTATCCTTGATGAAGGTATGTGGTGAGGATAAAGCTCTAGAAGAGGCCAAGTCCATTCACAAACACCTCATGAGATCAATACCCAATCTTGAAGTCAGTACTTATAATAAGATTCTTGAGATGTATTCTGAATGTGGTTCCATGGAAGATGCTTTTAGGGTATTCGATAACATGCCACGTAACCTGACTTCTTGGGACATCATGATTACTGGACTTGTCAAAAGTAGTCAGTCAGAAGCAGCTATCGAATTATTTTCAGAATTCAAAGGATTGGGACTAAAACCTGATGGTCAAATGTATCTTGGAATCTTCTCTGCATGCAGTGCTTTATGTGATACCACTGAGGGAATGTTGCACTTTGAATCAATGGCCAAAGATTATGGCATTGTTCCATTGGTGGAGCACTATGCTKGTGCGGTGGAAATGCTTGGAAGTGCTGGACATCTAGATGAAGCTCTGGAGTTCATTGAAAAGATGCCCATGGAACCAAGTGTGGAAGTTTGGGAAACTTTGATGAATGTTTCTAGAATTCAAGGTAATGTGGAGCTTGGGGACCGTTGTGCTGAGCTTGTTGAGCTTTTGGATCCATCTCGACTGAATGAACAATCGAGGGCAGGTCTCGTACCACTTAAAGCTTCAGACCTTGCTAAAGGGAAAGAGAAAAAGAAATTAGATGGTCAAAGTCCTTTGGAGATTAGGAGCCGGGTCCATGAATATAGAGCAGGAGATAGATCTCACCCCGATCACGAAAAGTTATATGCCCTGCTTTCGGGGCTTAAGCATCAGATGAAAGAGGCTGGTTATCTACCAGAGACTAAATTTGTGCTCCATGATGTTGATCAAGAATCTAAGGAGGAAGCTCTTCTGTCTCATAGTGAGAGGCTTGCTGTTGCTAAGGGTCTCTTAAATACTCCAGCTCGGACCACTATGCGGGTAATAAAAAATCTTCGTGTGTGTGGTGATTGTCATAATGCTATGAAGATTATCTCAAAGCTGGTTGGTAGGGAACTCATTATGCGAGATGCCAAGAGATTCCACCATTTTAAAGATGGGATATGCTCTTGTCGAGATTATTGGTGAAAATCAAATTTGAGGTACTATTTAGAAACTTCATGTAATGTGAAGGCACTTGTAATTGAAGCTATCCAGTATTAAAAGGATTTCATAGTTGAGGAAAAAATTAATCAMTCTTATTGAATTTTCTTGCCTAACCGTCAGCATCCTATGTGTCTGCGGTTTGAGTGTCTTTATTCCCTGTTTGAATTTGCTTTATCTTTTGCCACTGATTCCTGATGATATTTTGAATTAATTAGTTTTGTTCCTTCAGTGAATTAAAGTTCAATGGAAGTGTACAAAATTCAAGTAAATGGAAACATTCAGAACTGTTGGTATGTCTGTCAATTAAAACAACCAGCATTGTCCACTTATTTGGTATGCATAATCACTGTCATGAAGAGAGTGAAAAGGTTGTAGTATTAATTTACCACAAGATACAAACTGATGTCTGTGTCCTTTTCATCGAGGGCTGAAAAATAAATTTGCATTCTACCTTGACCTCTGATTGGTTTGCCACTCTCTTTACTGGACCTAAGGATACACATGCCCCCATCAACGGGTTTTTGCTAGATGGGGACTCTATGTTCTCTTCTTTTCTCTGCTTTATGTTAGAGGATGACATTACTTTTTGGGTTTCTTTCCCCGTTAATCTTCATGTCCAAAGAGGTGGCTACAATTTTTTCTAAACATGTTGCCCGGCTTACTTTTCATTTAAGCTTTTCACAGATAGAGTTCCTCTTCTATGACTTTTTAGCTCACGTGGAAGTCCTCTTCTCGAAGGAGAGATCTCTTCAATTGGAGTTTTCCATCTATCGGGAACTCTTCCTCTTCCTCTCCTTACCTCTTTGTTTTCTCTTTTTGATGATTTTCTTGGTTTATCTTGGATAGAAAGCTACATACTTAACAGAGGAATTGTTCTTAGTTCCCTCTCTATTCTGTTGCTCTTACATGTTTTATATATTAACCATGTAGTTATACTTTTCCCTTTTTGGCAGAGGGATTTTTGAAGGTGTAATTGCAGTAAGCAATTTCACTGTAGAAAAATGTCATTTTAAATTATTTTCTTAACCTATTATTTGCCTTTTTGGACCAAGATTGTTTTTAGAAAGKTTTTGCTTTCAACCATGACTCTTACGTATGATAATGATTTTTCATATTTTTTCTTTTGTCACATTTGCATTTGAGTTCAACAAAGATATGTGTCGTGTTTCAAAGAAATTTTTATAAAGGTCTCACCCATTATCCTTAATAAAAGATTTGTAGGAAGTCTTTGTTACTGGCTACTTGTGTGGCCTTTTCACATAGCATCTTGTATTTGGTTTTCAGGAGAATCGGCGGTGATCTTTTTGTTGTTCACATACAGTGGTTCAGACTTTGATTCTGATATGTTATGAGGCATGCGTTGTTAGATGGTTTTAAAGTAAAATTTGTGTTTCCCATCTATTGCATGTGCATTGCAAATGAAATGCATAAATACAATTTGTATGTGAGAACAATTTTCAGTGGTTTGGAATGGTGGAGGATGTTTTGTCTCCACTTTTTCATAAAGTTACTGCCTTGAATCCTGCTCACTTTCTCTTCCTGCAAGTCTTCTTCCGTTCTTTTATTTTTAATATTATATAATCTCTCTCTCGTAACCTGTCTTAACAGCAGTACTTTTGTTCATTTACCAAGAGAAGAAGAGTTCTTTGTCTTCTTGATTTTCATTCTTCATTGGAGGACTATGATATTATTCTTGGCTATGATGTGGTAAAAGATTGCAATTATTGTCTAGCAAACAAAGCTGGTGTATAGGATAGAAGTGGAGGCACCGAATGGGCTGCTACTGGTGGTGATAAGTAGATGAAGGGATGATGAATGAATTCCAGTGGCATGTTGGAAGGTAAATTATCCAATAATGCAATTTTGCTCTTTTGACATACTTCGAATTTCATAGGATAGAAAGCTGATAAAGATTATCCTAATACTGTAATTTGGGTTATAGAGTAAGGAAGCCTCTTTATTTATGTATTCTTGACAAGTTGTTATTAAGGGAAGCTTCTTATTTTGAAGAGCGTATTTAATTCTCGAGTTATTTGTTATCGGTTACTTCTGGGTTCAGTTGTTACTTCCGAAAATGAGTTATCCGTTCACTAGTAGTAATGGGCAAACTAACTTTACGAGAATGTTGTATTTGCTAGTTAACGGGGGTTGCAAATCAAGTCTGCAGAGGGAAAAAAAAAAAAAAAAAAGTATTCCAGAGTGATGTGTGATTCATAAGGTTCTTAAGACGTTTGGCAATAGCGACAATGAAGTATGTATTGTACCTCCACTATTGTGCATAATGTAGCATCAAGAAACCCTAAAAGCGAGCCGTAATTCCAAAGAACATTCTARGTATGTATACAAGTTCTTATGAATGCCATAATTCTTCACAATATCCAAGGCAACATTCTATGTATGTATACAAGTTCTTATGAATGCCATAATTCTTCACAATATCCAAGGCATTTGAGACAAATTATAACCAATTAAAGAAAAGGTAATTTACCTATCTATTGTATGTAGTACTTCTTCTAAGCTATCAGGCACAACGCATATTTGATAACATCTCTGGAATCACAACTTCAGACATGTGACGGTAGCCCTTCTGTGTCAGATGTATCCTATCCCAATGCATATAGCTGCTGGGATCTTCACAAACAGGGACTCCATTGTTTCCACACATCCTGCGAACGTCGAAGTTGTAAGCACCTCCAGTTCCACAGCAAGCCTTGAGCAGCGATGCTCGTTTGATCTCAAAGGAAGGTGCACGGTGAAGAACAGACTGGAAGCCTTGTAATAGTCTGCATATACAATGACAACATCAGGAAACTCGTTTCTCAGTTCTTCTCTCAAAGGCAGACAGAGCATTCTGGAGATGGGGTCATAGCAAATTCGTTCATCCCTCTCAAGCAGCCCTCTCATCATATGCTCTAGGATCATTATTGGCGAAGTTTGTGAGATAGATAGGGATACAACCGATTGGCAAGTTTCCAGGTACCACAATACGAACAGCCCCAAGTCTAACAGCATGTCTTATGGCACTGATTATGACTCACTACATCGTTAATGTAGGTTCTAACCTCTCCTAATGACTAGCCACGGAAGACAGCATGGTTATAATGATAAGGGATCTCCATAGTCTTTCAGCAATTGCTGATCGTGTCTGGCACACGGAACTGAGATGCCTTTGAAACCATTCTAGCTGCATGCTCAGGGTGAATTTGTAGCCGGCTTAGATACGTCTCTTGCAACGAAGTAAGAAGTGTCAAAAGCTGTTCTCCCAGCTACTGCAAAATTAACACCTTGACTCACAGAAGCACCTCTTCTCAAGAATGGTTCTAATAAGAGAAGCCTTAGAGCTCTAGCAATGAGATCTGTAACAAGAAAAGCATTAGAACAACGACCGGTGGGTCTCCTCAAGAAGTCTCTCCATAAGGTAGACAGGAGGTTGGAGAAAACGGAGCTTTCATGACAATATTTCCAGTATCTGAGATGGAGTTTCTGAATTGATAGATGTATTAGAATGGACAGATGTTATCGTCYATAGCAGAAGCAGCAAAAATGCTAACAGAAAAACAACCATCAGTAGRTGTGATATTTTCCGAGAAGACGGAACTCTTCTTGGTTCTTCTACGAGCTCAAGGCAGGAAACTTCTTGATTTGTGAATGGTTTTGGAAGGGACAGGCATGTAGATATATATAATGTACAGGAAAATCCAGTCCAAAGTGAAAATAGGAATAAATTCAGGGTAAGGATAAAAACCTTTTCAGAGTAAGGGTAAAGAGGCTCTCCTTTTCCCATTCTTCATCAAACCTAAAATCAAACTATTCCAAGATTCCCTATTCGTTCTCGGGCACTGAATCATACAACTCCATAGTGTTACTCAAGATCACATATTCGAATTCTGGAGTTGCTTGTTGCTTGTGACTWGTAAGTTTAAGTTACTGCTGTCAAAAACGAGCTAACTCTTTCCTAGTAATAGGCAAACTAAAAGAATGTTATATTTGATAGTTAACAAGGGATGCAAATCAAGAGTGTATACTGATACATTTGATACAAAAATTGCTAAATACAAACAATCAAGACATTCTGTGGAACATAACTCTGGTCGTGACGACTTCTTTCYAATGCAACCTCAATCTCTAACCAGTTACCTGCTCCTTAGTCGATGCTACGCAATCGGAGTTCCAGTGTCTTGACAATTGTCTCTCAATGAAGTGGGAAAACAAAGATACCGGGGGAACTGAAACGCCAGTTCAATTGTAAGATGACAATGTCCGTGAAAGCAAGTAAAGCACATATGATACAAACAACTAAATCTTTAGAGAAATAAAAAGCATTCAGAAAAGATAGAGCAGGGTTCAGTTTCTGGCTTTCAAAGGTATAATGSATATAGAAGATAAAAATCACAATTTCATTTATCCAACTATTTTCGAGTGTGTATATATGTCCTTCGCTGATCTCTGAACTAATTGATAATGAACTCATGCATGGATGTTTCACATAAACTGTTGAGAATAACATTAGCTAAAGCTATGGAATCTAAACTTCGAAGAGTTATATAGAACACGAAATTGTTTTTCTCTTCGACCAAATTTTAGATTTTGCTATACCTTAACATGCCTGTTCATCGAAGTATAAATCTGAGATGGGAGATGTTCAATACCTGTAAGCTGGRACAGATATCATTTCTCCAGTTTGGCATTGTAGTGATGATCGCTTAAGACCAATCAATATGTTTGAGCAAAATTTCTAATTAATCTGATGTAGATGTCAAGTTTGATGAAATTGACCCAGAGTCACTAATTCCACTACTCTGTAACTGGCTCTCCAGGATATCTGAAATGTTGTTTGGCGGACATTCYTCTGCAGGATTTGAAGCTGGTGTTTGACAAAAGCATTCAGGCCAGGAATTTGTATAGAAAGACTCAGGTGGAATGCGCTTGTGAGGTCCACCAAAGTTTGTATTTTGCATTACACGCCTAACGGCTTCCTCAAAACCAGCTGTTCTCCCATTCTCACGATCAATAAATACAGGGGCAAGACCTTTCCTATCGGGACGAATTGTAGAACGGAAACCATAATAGAGACGGTGACCCAGGAGATTATTGGCAAAGTTGCTAGGCCCATCATATGTTGGCATGAAAATGTCAGAGAGAAGACAGACCATGTAATCCACAGCAGAGCCCAATAATCCCCTAGTGTTCTTTGCTAGCTCACCAGTAGTGTCAACTGTACTATGATTTTCAAGCCGAGGGAATATGGATCGAAAAGGTCTCATGAATCGCTCACCACCAAAAAGTTCTCCAGCTGCAAGGTATATAGTAGTGGTATTGTCAAACCCCATGGCATGAAGAATAAGACCTACCTGCAGATCAATGGAAAGAATATGGATCTTAAAATAGAAGCAATTGTGCTTGCCAATGTTGGAAAAGTCAGTAAACTAAAGCCATACACTGATAATTGGTTGAAATGATGGTAAATGTTCATAAAAGCCATAATGTCTTGGACATTGAAGAAGCTATCTATAGTATTGATACTTGAACATTTAATTCACCAACATACTGGAAATTACAAAAAAACATTCAAGTGGTTTCCTGGGAAAAAGTAAATGAACTCTCACAAAACTCATTTTCCTTCATTTCCTGTTTTATACCAGAATCTTCAGAAATCCCTCTGTTTGCTATGAGGTCTCAAGTTCTGCTCTCATTGACCACTACTTTTAAACCTTCTCAGTTATACAATTTTGGTACTTGACAATTCTGAGTCTTTGACACCCCACCCAAAGRGCAGTGGTCAACCAGAAACATCTCTCTGCCTATCCTGGATATAGCTAATCATCATAAGGCTAGCAGACAAGACAAAGGCCTTAGCCTGAAGATCCAGACAAGGAATACCAGACCTAACAAAATCCTGAGTGAACGAGAAGCTAATATGCTCCCAGGCTTAAGATGACGTATATGCTGAGGTATAAAGAATCCATACACTTGCACTCTCCTTATAAGATAAGGGAACTGCACAGTAATAAGATAATGACTTTAAATTGCTGCATAACAAAGAAACTAACTTCTAAGAGAACAATCACGTAGTAATACGAATCAAAAATCTGCATGATGTGTAAGRTGAACAATACAAGAAATCAAAAATTATTTTACTAAAATAAAGAATGATTATAATACAAGCAGCAGTAAGATGCCAATCAAGAAAATAGTCAAATAAGCAGCTTAAGGTTCATAAGCAAGAAGTATAAATAATAGATAACTAAAAATTACCTCTTCTGGAGTAAGGGGACATTTGCCTATAGCCCTTCTTTCCTTGTATACAAGCTTTTTCTCTGCAAAATTTTCCTGCCGATACTTCTTCAAAATCTCTTGTTCTTCAGYAGTAAAAATGTCAAAGCACCTAACAAGTTTTAGCATGACCKSWKCTTAGAACAAGTGTTTTACTATCATCTKAAAAAATTGAAAAAAGAATYACATTCGATTTTCTTTTAACTGTTTCTTTTGTGTTTCGTGCAAGATCTGGGAAAGGCTGGTTAATTCCAACACAGCCAATATTTGTTTATCAATACAAAAAYTCATAACTTACCCAGCAAATGCCAGCATATCCATCTCAAAACGAAGATGTATTGTCATGAAGTGACCTTGTGCGCGAAGCTTATCAACTATTGACTGACTCAACTCCATGATATGTGGCTTAAATCTGAGGGCATGATAATTTACTCGGCACCTCAGCCGCTGGTATTCAGGATTGTCGATCTCTTCAGCCAGGCGATGTGAAAAAGGAGTGAGATAAATAGCACCATGTTCTTTCATCTTCTCCAATGCAACAGATGTATACCAACTAATTGGAGCATCTCTAGGAGGCCGAAGCTAAGTTTCAAAAATTGAGATTTAAGAATTGATCGATCAGATACGCAATTATTTTGTTTGTATCTACACTTTAAGTGGTAAAGTTTACCTGAAAAGCTTTTATCTTCTTGGTTTTCCCATTTATCCGGATATCAGGAATTTTCTCCACAACTCTTACATCATACCTCAAGGACCTGATAAAGTGCTCGACATCATAGACTCCTTGAAAGCCACTACACATCAAAGTGGAAAGTTGTTATGACAAGGTTCACTCAATGAAAGAGCAAAGAGGAAGGAGGGGCGGGGGGATATTACAGACTTWAAAAAAAAAAAAAAAAAGGCGTAACAAAGATATTGGCTACTGTTATTTGCTACATCCAAGGGATTGTAGGTTCCCACAAGTCCAAGCACAGCTAATGTGGCTAAATAATATACTGTTTCTGTCTCTTTGTTTTGGCATGCTTTCTTCACAACCCCTTCCCCCACCCCGCACCCCAAAAACAACCCCACCCCAAAAAAAAAAAAAAGAAAAAAAAGCGCGCACACAAAAGAAGGGCATTTCTTTCCCTTCCAAAAACTTAAAACAATATAGAATGCACCAATAAACATATTGCAGAAGCGGCCAAAGTGAAGAAGCAAAAATTAACATGTCAAGTTCTAACAGTTAGTGTGTCCTAATTTACCTCACGATTACTTCCTACTATGACATCCAGAACTAAAGATATTGCTGTGAGAATTATCTCAAACGACTGTCTGTCTTTCTCCACCAAGAATCTTCAGAAGAATCATTAACTAGTTCTCTAACATCTTTCTTCTGAGGCTTTATCCTCGAGGCTCCAGATGAATTAAACCAAGCAAAAGATCAATTTTCATATTCGTTTCAGAATCTTGATTCAACAGATGAATTAAACCAAGCAAAAGATCAATTTTCATATTCGTTTCAGAATCTTGATTCAACTAATCAAGAAGCTAACTAGGCTAAGATATCTTTAGTATGAAGCCCCTTTAAGAAAAGGGCAAAAGAAATCCCATTTTGCTTGCTAAGCAAGTAACCAGCGGAATTTTAAGAAATTAATACCTGTCATCATGCCAAAAGGAGTTTACATCCAATTCTGGCAGCACTAATGTAGCATTCATAATCCTCGCAGCAAGGACAGCATTACATATCTGAAAATTCATGTATTCATCAAATCAAATGAAGTCTAATGAATAGAAATTACCAAAGAAGGAATAAGAGTTATTCAAACACTGATGAAGAAATAAAAATAGCATTGGAAGTGTTCTTTTCCTTCTCTTTTCTTTTTCACTTTTAGTTTACTCTGTTTGAGCCAATGGGGGTGTAGAAAGACATATCTGTAGCAATTCTCACTCATTAAAAATTTAAGTGGAATAAAATGTTAATTATTTTCTAATATTTCTATCATGTCCTTCAAATAATAGTCATATTGAAGATTCTTCTCTTTAATAACCCAAGATATGTTCTCCACAGCTTTATCTGCTTCTTTTGAATTTTGTGACCATTAAAAAAGTATTTTTGGGATGAGTAGAATATACATGCATATATGTGCTGCAATGTGTAAGCACATTTCAAAGAGATTACATCCATGATGATGTTTTAGTGATCATAAGACTTGCTCTAGTCAGTAAAGTATCATTATCTTTCTTTCTATTCTTTTCCAAAAAGCACCTCAGACAACATTGATGCAATCGATGATAACTCAGAGCCTATCCCTAATAGACCAAGAATTTAAAATGCATGTGGTCTTTGATATGCTTATATTTGGAGGAACCATCACTGGAGTTTCCAAATGGATTAGGAGATGGAGCAGTGGAGATGCTCTATACAAAAAATTGCATTAAAGCTTGATGCAATTAGAAATAAGAAAAAAGAAAATCAATTATTCTGAAATATCTAAAAGCTGCTAGACCATCAATTAGCTTGATTACTCACAGCACTGCGTTGCTGATTCAGACCGCCATTACAACGAACACGCAAATAACCATTACTTTCTTGTGGAGGAGCTGAACAGAGAGAGAGAGAGTGAGAAAACATTAAGAGGCCATGCATTTTAACCTGAAATCATCATTTTCAGAAATAAATGAATAACAATAATAATCATATGAAACCACATACGAGGCCACTTAGATCTTGGGGCAGATGATGGCCTCCAACCACCAGATGCGGCAGTTTCCCAGAGATTCTCCACCTTAATCTGCTTTCATACAGCCAAAGATAATATGAAAAATATTGATAAAATGAATCGCCTAAGTATACTGTATCGAATGCCAATAATATTTCAGATTAAGCACTAGATTCTGGAGTTTGTTTAGACATTCCATTCGAAAGTTGGCAAAGCAATTGAAGATAGTTGTTCAATTTCTTGCTATTTTCTCCAGATTCCTCTTGTCTCAACCAGATCTATTGTCTTTACTGATGAAGTTTCTTCTTTTATCAAAAGATGAAGCAACACATTTGAGTMCAACTAAAAGTGTGAATCAAAACCTAAGCAATGATCAATACATTCCTTTTCTCAAAGCTAGTTACTCCATCTCAAAGCACATGAGTAATTGAAAGGGCTGAAATTTTGGCAGGTTGAGAAAGGACACACCATTAGCCAGTTATCTTTCCCCACTACATATTTTCTTTAATTGATAAAGTTCCTTATTTTGTCAGAATATCAAGCCCCATTTTGAGTTCCAACCAAAAGTAAGACTCGAAATTAAGCCGATGATAAATCATTCTTAACAGCCCTGGTTCTAAAGCTAGTTATTCCATCCAAAAGCAATCCGATGAAAAGTCATCCTTAATGGCCCTGGTTTTCAAGCTAGTTACTTCATCCACAAGTACTCAATAAAAAGTTTGGCTCTAATTTTGGAAGGCTGAGAATGAGCACATAATTAGCCAGTTACATCCCATCACAAGCCATTGATACCATAGCTTCATTCAGTTTGGCAAGAAGGATGGRCAATCCATATAACAGGGGTTAGCAACAGTCATTGCAAAGTCTACTTGCTCCCAAGCATGTTATACTTCTGAAGTAAAAACTGGATTTCTCATAACTGCAATCCTAAACAGATGTTTCCTTCTTTTTTCCCATATTTAAGTTKCTCAGAGAAGTCCCAAAGTTAAAGGCAGTAAATCCCATGTTTACTAGAGCCAACCATTGRAGCTSACATAGTACTTAGTAGCCCCTCATCTAATCAACGATGTTGCATATTTMATTCATATATGATTTTAAGTGAGAATCAACAAGAGGAGGCATAAGGTGTCCCACTCACCATCCCGTACATGTACATGGAATGGGACAAACATGACACGAGAAAATTATCATTCGCCATCCAGATACCACTTTAAAGTGCCCACAAGAAACCCTATAGGAAAGCAGAAACTTCTTTTGCAAACAATGACTACCTCCTAGGCTACATGTAATGCGGATGGTCCAGTGGCCGAATCACTCCGCACCAAGCAGCTTGATTATATAACCAACAAAAAGACCATAATGACAAATGCCCACAGCACATCATATACCCATTTTTTACCTTTATTACTTGTTAAGTTKATCAGAGAAGGCCACTAGGCTCCAAGGATAAATATGGAGCTGATTTCCATATATTCATAATATCTAACGTTCTTATACCAAATTATAATTCAACTTTCTGAAAGACACATAAATAATGGCTTACAGCAATAAAATTGAAAACAAATTTAGCACACTAACGTAAAAGGAATATACTTTTAATTGTGCACTAGCATGTAGCTAAAGATCGTTGATGCTATTCCCTTCACTTCATCAAGTTAAAGCAGGAATTATCTATTCTTTGCAATATTACTGTCTACAGAAATAAATCCGAAACAATTAAGAAAAATTGACGAGATATTCGTAATGACACTCTACTGCTAATCAAAAGCAATGAACTAAATACTAAGCTAATCGTACTACTTGATTAGCTCATACCATATTAATGTTGAGAAACAAGTGAGAAAGCAAATATACTAAAGAAATAAAAAAGGAAATGACCTCAGATCGAGGTAGATTAGGAGTGGAACTGTTTAGAGTGGACAAAAGCGAGACCATACAGATCACGAGTACGATAACAGCAACTGAAACCCTTCCAAACATTTCCCTAACTGCTCCAGTTGATTGCTTCAGCTGGTGAGGATGCCTGTGCCCATGCCTGCATTTCCATATACACAAATCAATACTTCTCAGATCCAAATCATGCAAACTCAGAAACATTTCATTGAATTACTGAAAACAAACATGCATACATGAACTACATGTTTCAATTTCAAATTCGGAACTTACCTCCTCATTGTCGGAGATATATATGTATATCGAATATATAGAGAAAGAGAAAGGAGAGTGAGAGAGAGAGAGAGAGAGATGCAGAGGTGAGAGGACAACTTAATGTGGAAGTTTGATTGATAATCTGGGGCTAATTATCACATCGGAAGCTATGAAAGACCGGGAATTGAGACCCGACAGTAATTGGTTCGGTTTATGATACTCGGGATCTCCGATCATTATTATTATTTTTTATATTGGGTAAATATTTGGTTTGACCCCGGGGTTTGCTTCCTTGATTTTTTAACCTTACATTTATTAAATTACTAACTTCATATCCCTTGTAGAAAGGGAAATGTTATAATTAAGTATTAAATAAGTAATTAATAAATATGTTTGATTTTGAAAAGAATTTAATTAATAGTATATTAAATGATAATTTTTTTGAATGAATTGAAAAATCGTTAATCTAAATGTTAAATATTTTTTATTAAATGTCATTTAAATAAGTTTTTTAATCATAATTTTCATTTGGATGAGTGTTAAATTATTTTATTTATTAAAATTTTCTTTTATTGTCTTTTTTTATTTACTCATTTATGGTTTAGAGTTTAGAATTTATAATTTATGATCTTAGGGTTTAGGTTTTAATAATTTTAGGATTTTAGGTTTTAAGGTTTTAGAGTTTAGAATTTATTAGGACTCAATGAAATAAAAAATAATAATTTAAAATACTTATTAAAATGACATTTAATAAGAATTATTTAATACTCCTATTAATGATTATCAGAATTCATGGACTTGTGATTAGCAAAACTCATTCAHAAAATAATCAAATACATGACATGTTAAACTCATATGAGAAAGGAACATTTTAACCATCATAGTGATTAGATCTTTCTGTCATATATTAATAATTCTATTCTTTCATTTTATTGGTTATTTTCATATCTAGTAAACTTTTATAGTAAATTAGTAGCTTTAGCAGATAAAATGCATTCAATGTTAGATGAGGTCTTGGATTTGATTTGCATACCATCTCTTATAGCAATGAATCTTCTCTTATCTTCTCTTTAATTTTAACTATGAATCTTTTAATACATTTTCTTGCCACATTTTCCTACTACATCATTCGGATCACGATATCCATATATATTAACTCATAAGATAAAGTAGAAAATATATGACTAGGGATCTTCTAATCTAATTTCCTAATACACTCCCTATTATACTTACTTCTAATTCACCAATTAGAGCATGACGTGTATTTATTCTGGACTCCTCTAATATCTCTAATTATAGACATGTCATGTTCTGATTGGTCTATCAGAAAAATGTAACAAGAAAATGTACTAGTAAATTCGAAATTGTTAAAAATATATACTCGTTGTTCTCTAATTTTAACTATGTATCTTCTAATATATACTCGCAACATGCCCGATACCCCTAGGCACATGGTGGCAGCCCCTACAGATTAGGGGATGGTCCTGGTTTCCAAGTTTAATGGAGTTTAGGCTACAACTTCCTGGTGAAAGTATTTTTCTTTTTAGAAATCCTAGTGAAAGTATTAGGTTGCCCTTGACTGTCTTATCATTATTCTTTTGCCACCTTGGCTCAAATGTCAAAGAATCAAAAAGAATTAGTGGTGAATCATAAGAAAAATGATAAAAATGACTTGTTCCCTATAGTTGTATATGAAAAAATGCATAAGTCCTCACCAAGATTGATTTTATTATTTCACCCATTGAACTGTATAGCATTGCTCTTTCGAAATTTGTTATGGAACCTAGTAGTTGTAGATATAAGTTTTAAATATTATTCATTTTCTATATATATATYTAACTTGRAATACAAATTATACAATTGTCTAAAATTTATGATAAACTCGATCGATAATAAAATTTTGTTAATTTTTCTTTGCATCAACTTTCAATTGAGGTTTCAAATCACTTTTGCTAATTTCTTACTTTTAGCCATTCTTTTATCAAATCATTCAACATATCTCATAACTCATTTTAAAGGAGATTACATGAAAACCAAAGCTCTTGCAAATGTACTTTGGTGGAAAGCTAATTTCATCTTAATTAGTGTTCCTTTCTTAGTATTATACCAAATTCAAAAGAGACTCACAAAAGAAAATAAGATTGACATTAAGTAATAAAGTAAAAACATGATATATTTTATAAATAGGCAGTGGATGACTCTTTTACAAATCCTAAAGCCCATGAAGTTCATGAAACTCTACAGCCTAACCTCTATAGATAGAGGGTTTTCGTTGAGATCATGATTAACGATAATTTAGTCTGACTCCCTACTTCTCTTTCATGTCCTAAGTGACTTGCTCTCTATTTCCTTCTTACTTTCTATATTTATATATATATATATTAAGACTTCTTCAACACTAATATATATGTACTTAGGTTAGATCTCATATGAATACAAAAATAATTAAAAACTTTATCAAACATAACTTCTAGCTTGCGTATTCAGGCTAAAACTTATAAACGTGCAAACTCAACTGAAAGAATTTAATGGTTAGCATGGACCAGACTCACTGTTACCAATTCTACAAGGTTGACTAGCAATCTCGAATGAGAAGAATGGAAACATTAATTGATATTTGAGAAATATTCCTAAATATAAGATAACACAATAATTGTAATTATAACTGAAATATGGTCTCGTGGAAATAAATACAATACAACTATTTTTATTTTCTCTTTATGAGMAAAATAGTACAACTCTTCTAGGGTAGCTATAATTTATTTCAAATAACAAGAGCCAAAGTATTTTGATTTATTAGGGTGATTTCCAATCTTCTCCTCCAAATGTTAGGAGTTCTGCAATCACATTCTTCTTTTCTATCAAAASATGACAARTTAACTTTTTTAAATATTACTATTATTTTTTAAAATTTTGTCATTCTTTSATGAAACTATCAATTTTACSTTTCGAGACATTAAAACTGACTYAATATTACTTTTCTATTGAGATTGATAGTTACAGAATGGTAATCTTAGTTAGATTTTTCACTTATAATGGGAAAGATTGGCACTATTTTGATTTTTTAAAGGTAAATTTGAAAGGAGTGGCAGAAATACAAGAACCGTAACATTTAAAGGGGAAAAAAAATACTAATTCGAAGGGCAATTCCATCTTTACATAGAAAAGTCTTTCTTCTCTTTTTTCTTTTTATACCAACAACATGAAAAAGAAAACGAGAAATAAATATTGAGAATGCACCAATTTTATGGTAATCAATAGGAATAATAAGAAACTTGTTGAGTACCTATCATATTAATGTTCATACTAATATAGTAAGTTTGAAAATTTTCTTCTTTTTCAAATAGTAAGTTTGGAAATTTATATGTATTCTTTATTCTAACAATATATTTTAATCAACTTTTTAATGCATTGAGAGAAAAGACCTACATTAAATAATGTGCTGAGAARATATACCAAACGAATAAGATATTATGGAATATTTTTGTTTCTTTATACTCCGAAATAGGATATTTATAATGAAGAGATAATTAACGTACTTAATTCATTGCATGTAGGAGATCCACCCCGGACTATTATAAAAAGATAAGAAATTTGAAGCAAAATCCATTGACAAGCAACATGAGAAATCATCCAATGCWGAATATTTGCAAACTACTTCTTTCACTTCATCTCCTCCAAATCATAAATGTACATGCATTTCTCGATCCATATGATGTTTTTATTGTCAATGGTCTTTCTAATGACTCTTTTCCCTTGGTGATTCATCCTAAATCCAAAGATAATGATCATCTCATACCCTCTATCTGAATCAAAATTACAACTTTCATTTTCGAATGAACTTATTTGGTAGTACTTTATTTTGGAGCTCGTTTTCTTGGGGAACAAAGTTTGGAATATTTGATATTTTTAATCAGAAACTAGCCGATAGTATTTGTGTTTGGGGTAATACATGCTACTGGTTAGTTAAGAAAGATGGATTCTATCTTGCTAATGTTACTCATCCGCGACCAAGTGATTTGAAAAAAATGAGAAGTTGGGAGGAATGATGTAAAATGATTTACCTCATGCTTTTGAAATATAAAATATATTAATAGATCTTTCTGTGAATCACTTTCTATTTCACTTAGTTATTTGTGAACTCCYTAAGACTCTAACTTTTAATCATTTCCTATCTAGATCGAAATGCAAACTTATTTATTTACTAAATTGGAAATAAATAATATGGCTCCAATTTAGCTTTGAAAAGTGCTTTTTTTTTTTTCTTTTTGAGTGGAATAATACGACTCCTTTAAGATAGCTATAATTTATTTCACTACTAATAATAGTGGAAAACATTTTATTTGTTAGAGTGATTTGCAATCTTGCCCTCCAAAAGTTTGGGGTTTTGCAATTGCATCCTCTTTTTACAAAAATGGCACATTTTTGGCAGTTTTGCGCTTTGAAGAAACTATTAATTTTACATTTTTAGACTTCAAAATTGACTCGATATTACTTTTTTTATTGAATTTGATAATTAATAATAGAATGAGAATCTTAATTAGACTTTTCACATATAAAGGGCAAGATTGGTATTATTTTAAATTTTTTAAGATAAATCTGAAAGAAGTAATAGATAAGTTATAACGTTTAAATGAAATAAGTACTCCTCCTATAAGATGAGTGATACGATTACAAAAATCATCACATTTGAAGAAAAATCAAATATTTTTTTTGTGATATAGGCAATGTGCAAAAAATAAATAAATAAATACATACATATTGAGAATTCACCCATGTTACGGTAATCTATTAGAAAAMGTAAGAAATCCGTTGAAAACTACCATATTAATGTCTACATCACATTTATGTACCTTTATTAATGCATTAGGAAAGAAGATAGACATGAATTAATAGGAGATATGATGTGAAATATTRTGGCCTCTTTATGTTTCGAAATATAATATTTAGTCTTTTTATCTATCGAGGAGAGTATGATYTGTATTTATTTTAGACTATCTCTAATGTCTCTTTTCCTTAAATTCAAGAATTAAGAAGTATATATGTCCGAAGCCTGATATTTGTTAGAGATAATTATCCTCCTCGAGTCATTGCATTTAAGATACTCACCCTTTGACCATTATAAATAAGATAGGAAATTTGAAGCAGAATGCATTGACAAGAAACATTGAGAAATCATCAAATTCAAAATATTTGCAAACTACTCTTTCTTTCACTTAATCTCCTCCAAATTATATATGTATGATGATTTCTTGATCCGTATTGTCAACGATCTCCCTATCAACTCTTTCCTATTGATAATTCATCCCAAATCTAAAGCTAATGATCTTGGATTTTATACTCTCTACATGAATCAAAATTTTCACTTTCATTTTCGATTGAACTTGGAGGGGGTACTCTATTTTGGAGCTCGTTTTCTTGAGAATTGRTTTTACAATATTTGATGTTTTTAATCTGAAATTAGTCAATAGTATTTGTGTATAGGGTAACACATGCTATTGGTTAGTTAAGGAAGATGGATTCTATCTTGCTATGTTACTAATCCGTGACTGGGTGTTGAAGTTGAGTATATAGTYAAAGAATTTTTTAATAATTAGGCGTCAAATAATATACCGATTCATCTATTAATTGTGACCATAGGAAGTAGCTTTGATCGAATTAAGTTATGGTTGACTTCTTTCTTCATTGTGTACTGATAATTGTCCAAGCRGATAACYATTATATGAGTTGTATCGTAATAAAAATCTTTTATTTTCTCGAAAAGAAAAAAGAGAGTATATAGCAGAAGAAAACTAGAAAGAGATAAAAGGAATGACTTTAATGCAATTCATGTTTTCTCTTTCTGTGTTCTGCCACTCTCTAAAATTTCAAGAATGGTCAYGAGGGCTCTAAATGCATAATAATGTAATACAAATCCTCAAATGATAAATCAAATCAAGAAAGTGGCCAAGTTCTTCTCATTTTTCAAAATGGTCCCGTTTCTTTTTCTTAATTACAAAGACGTCCTCTTCTGTTCGCATCTTAACAGTCCCTACCTGAAGGGGTACACTAAAGACACTGAGCAATCATCATTAACCATTTAACTTTTTGCTGAAGAAATCTTTTCCTGCATTGCGAAGTGCGATTGATTCCTCAACTCACAGATTCGATGGTAGGTAAAATTTAATTTGATATACTTACTGGTTGATGACTAATAGTTTGATTCGGTTTGGAGAATTCATGTTCTTTCTTTTGGGGGTGAGTATTTTGTTTGAAAAGTTGAAGAATGAGATTAAAAGTTGTTGTAAGGAGAAAATAGTTAAAAATGGAAACTTTGATTGTTGAAGATTGAAAAGGGGAGAATTGATTTCTGATCAAGTTAAAGAATTGTTATCTGCTATACATTTTGGAATTTAGAAGGAAAAAGATACTGAATTCGAGTTCGGTTTCTTTGCATTTAAATTTTCTGGAACTTTTAATATACTGATTTTATGTTTAAATCCCCAACTTGAAGGAAATGACTGATTTTTAGAAGTTTGCTTGATTCTATAACTAAGCTTAACGATATTGAAATTCTAGGCAAACACGTTGCGCTTATATCTGACTTGCATAAGGAACACTCTAGAGGCTGCTTTGTGTCTGCAGGTATTCTTATCCTATTGCATCTCTGATAAATTTCATTAGAATACCTTTTCTGTTCCGGCATTTTGGTCTCCCATATTTTGCTTGAAATTATGCTTAGGTCTTTTTTATGTCATAACCTTTTTGGCTGCCTGGAACCATTGAGTATAATGGCTTAAAATTTCAACAAAGTGTGCAGTAAAATTTTAACTTTGATATCTTTTTCTCTCGTGTCTAAGCTGTTGTATAATGGCTTTGTTGAATTATCAAGTTATTCTGGAATCCATTGAGTTGTGTTGCGGTTGTATCACATTTTCTAGAACTGTTGTTTCTTCCATACGGCTTTATGAAACAAAAAGGGCTCAATCTAGCATTATTCTTATTTTCTGTCAGCTGTACCCAGTCTTCTGGTTATGCTTCTTTGCTAGTGAGGTCTAGGGTAAATAAAGGACATAAAGAGACTGATTTAGGTATGTYTAGTGTTGGTCCTGTTGGWTATTAGAACTGGTTTGCAGAGAGTGTAATTAACATACAATCTGGCTCCTTGACTTTGCATTATGTAAAAAATAAAAGGTGATATTTTATTCCAAGAAGTCCTTTGATAGGTTTGTGATTTACATTCAACGAAAGCACATGGACATGGACATTTGAGCCTTGCATGCCTTTTGGCAGAAGCATAATCTTGAATCTTTTTCGTGCCTCTGGAGAAGCTTGATGTTGGATCGTTTCTGTTTGCAAAGACTTTCTCTATTTGTCTCCATAGCATTCACTAATCAAGATGCATATTTCATCTGGCGTGTGAAGAATTTGATTAGGAAGTTCTTAACCTAGCAGATATTTAATTAGTAGTTGTATCTGTTATATTTGGATTCTGTTGTTTTGGAGCATAATTTGTTGAGATTGAGAATATAATTAGACCTTTCCTCGCCATGATGTCTGGTTGTCTTACCAGTCCCAGACATCAACTTCTTAATCTCTTTATTTAAAAGAAAATTATTGTATAATTTATGTKCCAAGAGAGCGCAACRGATCTGCATAATATATCTATATCTAAGTCATCTACCGGATTACAATGTCTTGAAAAGAATCTATTAAAGAATGTTCACTGATTGGGAGAAGTTTCACTTATCCCCCAAAGAAGATGTTCTAAGAAGAGCTTTTTGTTGTTGGATTATTATTTTTTCTTGGTCAAAAACAGGATTGACTCTTTCATTCCATAAAGTTCGACAAAGGGTTGCAGGATTTCTTCACTATTATAGTTCGTCTTATCCATGTCCTTTGTAGTTCGTCTCATGAACAGGAGTATCTCCGGCTCATGAACAGCTTCTTGGCAATGTCCAAGAACCTTTGTAGTTTGTCTTATACATGCCCTGTGAGCAATCTTAAGAATATTAATCTCCAGGAAATATCAGACGTATTATGCAGTATATTGCCAAACGGAATTATTCTCTAAGTTAAATCCTTTCCTACCTCTATCCTCCTCTGCATAAATTCTGATAAGTAAAAGTTATAATGTTCTTCCTATTTTGCTCAGCCTAGAAACCGATAATATTCTTTTCATTTGTTATCATGTAAACATATCAAACTGTGATCAGCCAATGAATAGAAATACAGATTTGGATAGAAAATTCTTATCATGGTCCGATCATGGTCATGCGACAATTGTCATTCTCTGTATATGGTTTCCTTTTATCTTCCTTGAACGTTTCTTTTGCCTACAAGTGATTTTCATATAAACTATTCATATCTTATCTTCTTGTTTTCTGGTTGCAGAACTTCCCCTGTCAAGAAGTTGAAAGACATAATAAACCGGAAGTTGAACTGAAGTAAGTACTTTTTGCTTTTCGACTTCTCCATGGCGACCGATTTTTGAATATGTCTTATTGGAGAGCTATGTTCATATTTACCAGCAACGAAAAATCTAATAGAAAGCACAAGAGATAACTTCAAGTTTTTGCATCCTTTCTGGTTATTCATGTCCTGTTTTGAATGGAGTGCAGCTGTTAGGTACCTTATTTACCCAAGTTGATGCATCTATATTCATACAACTTATTTAAGCTGTGCTAACTTAGTAGGAAATTATCTAAAGTACAGGACAAGCATAAAGTGAAAGAATTTCAATATTGCATCATGTAGCTAAACATTTTACCATTTGTTTAAATAGGAAACAAAAATAAATATAACTATATGCCATGATAAAAAACTAGGGCAGACAAATTTTATCTGCTGTTTCTAGGTCCACAGTAAGAAGTCCATTTTTTGTATGCRTGCTGATACCAGCACCTGTCATCTTYTTGAGTAGCCTGTTTGATGTGCATTGGTACTGTTTCACCATCCTTTTCCTATTAATGGCCTTCAATATTGATGAGATGTAGCTTATCCATGATACTCTAATTCCAATACCTTCTTGGTTTTATTCTTTCCAGGACCAGCTCGGAGCTTCTACTTAATTCTGTAAGAACATTTTCAATCATTTCTCCTCCATGTTATTTCAAGAGAATTGGACAGTCCAACAATGTTTACAATTAGGTTCCATCTTATTCTTTATGCTACATCTAAATTGTAGACTRTTACTAATACTGCTCTTACCACTCYTGAATGTCGACCMAATAACAAGTATTTAATTATGCGTGGGACTCTACATCTTACTTTGGTAAGTGGAATAGGTAGGCTCTTTCAAGTAGTRGAAAGATCTGGAAAAGTCACAATAGATCGAGGGTGCCTACTGGTTTTTTGGTTTGGATGATACAGAGGTTCGTCTGAGACTTCTAGTTGGAGTAAAACGCTAATGCTTGGTGTGAGGTTTGAAGTTGAAGAGCTTTTGTGGTTCACAAAAATGAGGCAAGGATTTTTCTTTGGATTAAGATTTTGGTTTAAGGAAACAGATCCAAACTTGGATGGAGGGATTTTGTAAAATATTGTCACTCCTGTTTTGATATAGCATGATGAAATCTTTTACATTCAATTATGGTTAGCCTATGGATTATAGAAGTACCTGAAGCCGTATAACTGCCTAGAAAAGAAGGAAAGGAAATAAACTTCTATGTTTAAATTTTTATTGTGCATCAGTTTTGAATTATGTGATGTGAGAGGAATAATAATAATAATCGTAGGATATTAGAATATAATGTGTTCAGAGTTAAATTTTGATTGCTTTGTTTACTTTCAACTATAGGAATAGGAAGTGTGTATATGATGATCATAGGATATTTATAAGTACCTAAGCTAATTAGATTTCTAATACTGCAAGCTTTCTTGGGACCCTATCTATCTTGTGTTATCCAGGTTGTGATATGTCGAAATGAGGCAGAGAAGTGCTTGATAGAAACATCAATAAATTCACTACGGATAAGCCTAAAGGTAAAATTTCAGGASATGGTCCTTGCATCTTACGTTCGTTGTTGTGATCAGCTTTGAATGCAATTAGGTTGGAAGACCTTCAACTATTACATTTAGACGATGTGTAACAATGTTGTAACTGTTTATGTAAGTTCCTCTGGGCTATTATTGTTCTGTATGTTCTCATCATCTGTGCATCTTGAGACCAATATAAATTATTCCCTCTACGTTAGTAGTACTTTTTAGTTTTCATTTAGTTAGTCAATATTGGAGCAAAGTTCAGGAGGTTTCCTGTTCTAGAGGTCTTCATTTTGAATTCCTTTCTCCCCCCTTCCCCCCCCCCCCCCTTATTAGGGCCAATCCGGGGTTGTTACCCTTATAATTGCTGTGGTGTAACTGTGAAATGAACAGCACTAAATGTAGACTTCTGTGATGGAGAAAAGAAGGGTGAACATTCAAAGTAATTCAACATCAAAGCTTCCTGATTAGCTGTAAATTTTACCTTCATTTTGGACCCGAGTAGTGACAAAATAAAGGAGCACATATTATTCCCTGCATAGTGCAAAGTTTGAAGAAGGATAGATGTAGCAGGCAATTAACATAGGGTACCATTAAAGGCATTGTTCTTATCCTCCTGTGGAAAGTCCTAAGATGTTATTAGTCTTGTGGCATTCCATGATTTTGTAGTTTCCATGAATTTATGAGCAATTCATGATGAATTTCACTTCCTCCTCATACTAATTCACGGTAAAAATTATATCGTATGAGAATGGACCACACTTTGATAACACATTATGGAAAAAAGACATACTCACATCTGCAGATACATGTGAACATTATAGTATAAGCTATTCTGTTTGACTTGGATGAAAGGAGCTAGACATTATTTTTGCCCTTCTCCTTATCTGGTCTTATAGGAAACATAAATTTTACAAAGGAATTAATGTATAAACGGGACCTGAAGTATGAAAGAAAGATTTTTCATTTGTATTTTCTATGTTGGTATTGAAGGAGGACTTGTGACTAGAAAAATCGATCAAATTTGAAGTAAGTTTTAACACATTAATGAAAACCCTTAARTTGCTTTGAAGGGCTACGCCTTTTGAAGGAACTTGATACGTAGTCTTAAGTGGTAACTACATTTGAGATTAGTATTGAACTATCCCTACAGGAGTTTTAGACACTAAAACATTTAATGAAAAAATTTATGAATGGTCTTTTTCCTTGCATAGGTAAAGCAGACGGATGAACTCGAAAACATATTAACGAAGAAGTTCCTTAGATTTTTGTCAATGAGAGCAGAGGCATTTCAAGTTCTGAGAAGAAAGCCTGTGCAAGTATGTATGGTTTAATTATGATTAATGGATATTATCTGGTGATATCTATTAACAAGCTTTTCTTCCCCATTGAAGTGAAGAGTTAGCTCAGCTATATCATGCTAACACTTTTCACATGTTGACCATTTTACCATTTCTTTTTCTCATTCTTTATATTCTATACCAGGCTTCCCTGCTGTACACTTTCTCTTGTAAAAGAGCTTAGTTTAATATTTCTAAGCACCATTCTCCTCTATTTGCTTCTCCCATTTTACACAGGACAACTCTAGTGATTTTAATCTTTCCCAATTAATCGGCTTTTCAGGGTTATGACATTAGTTTTCTAATAACTAACTATCACTGTGAGGAGATGCAGAAGCACAAACTCATTGATTTTATAGTTCAGTTCATGGAGGTAAAAKTTCTCTTCTTTATATCAGCAAGGAAATTCCCTTGTAAATTTTGGTGCTGCTACATTTCATTTTGTAAATCCCTACCCCTTGATGCATATAAGAAGGATTAATCTTGCAAGCAGCWCATATTTCATACTGCAAATAGTGAATGATGATCTTGATCACACAATTGCAATACATTTTTTGCTTTGTTTTCAACATGCAGGTTACGTTCTTGGCACAGTAATTATTGTCTTGACTGTTTGTTTCTTAAATCACAGGACATTGACAAAGAGATTAGTGAACTTAAGTTGTCAGTGAACACACGAGGAAGGCTTGTCGCTACAGAGTTTCTAAAGCAATTCATCTGATAATTTAGAAGGTATGGGCGAATCATATGATTGTAGATGTTAGCAGACTGCCCCATCGAATTCTGCATAACACCCATGGAAGTGCAGTGTAAGAGCTGTATATAGTATGCTACTGTGATATACTTCTTTGGTCATTCATTTGTCTGGCAAATTGAGCAAGGGGTTAAGGCAAAGTAACCTCAACTTTTAGGACCCCCAAGCCTCAGAAGATGTATCAATATTTTGGCTTTGTTAAGCTGGAACTTCCTGTAACTGTTTTCTAAATTCATTCTTCAAGCAATGATGTTATTTCCAGTATGAGGTCGGTTCTCCTGAATCATATGGGAAACATACTACTCGATTTATTAGCTAGAAATGTACAACTTGAGGAAGTTTTACTCGAAAACCAATTAAGATCTAGAAATAAGAAAAAGAGAAACTTATTTCATTCATATCAGACTTATTGAAGTTCATTACATGGAAAAGAGAGACTTAATCTGCAGATAGACCTAATCTTTCATCTCCTGTTGCCTTCTGGTTAAAAAGCTAGCACCACTTCTGCTTATCACTTGAGCACTCAATCTCGACATCCCTTCTATCTTTCTGCTTCTGGTTAAAAAGCTAGCACTTCTTCTGCTTATCACTTGAGCACTCAATCTCGACATCCCTTCTATCTTTCTGCTTCCTCAAAAGGCGACATCCCTCCTATCGTTCTMCTTCCTTCAAAAGGCAAAATACGATTACTCCCTGACCCTACCATTAGTCTCATGGTTTGATCATCAGGATCGTGTTTGTCATGCATCGGGACTGATGTCGGAAACTTGTCATGAATAAAGTAGGGATCACTAAGGCACTTCCACAGTATTCAGGTATATGATATCTAAAGGAAGCCAATCTGGATCGTGTCCAAAGTTCTTTCTCAATATTCTATGACATCCTTTCACCTCTCTTCATCACTTGTGATCTTCCKCTGGATATTAAGCAAGTTGAACATGCAGACAAGATCTATATACTCAGATATTATTCATTGCATAATATCAATTYRACCTACYGTCCATTATGGACGTTTTACCCTTTTYTCTATTYAGGAGTCARATCAATCCGGCGTGTTTCAAGCTTTTATACACTATGTTAAAAGAGTTTTAAATATTTCTCTGAATAAGAGTCAGACTATAATGATGCAATTGAAAGAGAGTTTGAAATTAATTTTATTAAATAAGAATATTGAGTGATTTATTAATTTTTTTTTTAAAAAAGCACATCAATTAGCTGATTCTCAGATCTTGTGCCTAATATGAAACCTTTAGACACAAAGTAATTATTGGGATTGCATCAAACTTGACAGCTATGTGGACAACCTTTAAAATTAAGGAATTCCTTAACTTAAGGAACCATTTGGTTTGATTCCTAAGTTAAGGAAAATACTTAAACTAAAACTATGTTATCTCTTCCTAACTTAAAGAAGATATCTCCACATTTCCCCCAAAAACAAATGAATACTGCTTCACTTTCGCTTCACATTTTTTCTCTTAATTCTAATGGCGGATAAAAATGTTATTTTTTTCGATCGAATATGAATTATTTTTAACTAGTTATGAGTCGATTATAACTCGTTCATTAATTTATTTATMTTTTAGATCATTTTATATTCTCACTTAGTGAAGTTAATTCAGATTATGTTTGAAGAAAGGATTCTTTATCGAAGGAATGTAAAATCCACACACCTTTTAATGCGGAATTACAAGCAATGATCCAATATGAGACATAATTTTAACTTAACAATTAGCTTACAAACTGCTGAATTCATTCGTTTATAATCYACTATAAGTATTAATTTAACAAATTGTTGTTGACTTACAATAATCGATTAACCCCATCCATAGTAATTCAAACAAAAGATTTTCCTCCTCATTTTTAGTTAAGAWGGAATCCAAATGCACATACATCGTCCATATATGGAATTGTAGCAGCAGCTACATATATAGACTGGAGGTTTATGTCGCCCTAGGCTACAGTTCCTCCACGATTTCCTAAACTGGTCATTTGCGAATGGATCGAACAAGAGAGTATAATGTTAATATCCCAACTAAATATTCAGGAAAATGAGTTGCCTTTATTCATATTCAAGAAATCCAATTCTTATACAACGTTCTTAGATATTGAAATTATTACAGTACAATCTTGCGATTAGATGCAAAGCAAAGATAGTAATATAAAAGACACTGGAGATTTTAAGGATTAATAACCCTGCAATTCCTCCTAATCTCGCCTTCACCATCTTTCAGAGATATAATCTCAGCCAGTTTCTTCATTGATACGGCAAATCTTGCAAAGAAAACYCGAGAATTCTGGAGCTGTTTTACCAACCTAGCTGCTCTGGGATCATCCAYTAAGGCCTCATCCGATTGGAAGATTCCTCTGTGTTTGCTCACAATGACAAAGTAATTGGTATCAAAGGAGGTTGAGCTTCCAGGGTCCATTTCTAGAAGCTTATTTGGATCACCTCCATTAGGGCAGATGCTCATCAACGTCCTAGCATAAGTAGGGTCAATATCAGGGTCTGTATCTCCCCTTCCTGTGAAATTGTAGAGCCTGTTTTGGAGCAAAGTGCAATGGGTATTTCCAATAGTATGCCCCCCTGAAATATTTCAATCTCGTCAGATATGTTTATGCTTCAGAATATGCAAACTACAAGAAACGAGAAGATTTACTTAAAAACCATGGATTCTGGATATATTAGTACCTGACAAGATCACAAGATCCTGCCAGTTTAAGCCCTGGTCTTCGAAATTCTTGAGGAGGACGGTGAAGTTTACAAAAGGAGATGGTAAGTTRACAGCTGCTTCATTGACAAGTGAAACTCTTCCATCTTTCCTCCCTGTGAAAACATCCCAAAGTGGCCGTTTGAACTGGAAATATTGCAAGAGAATCATGTGAGTGCCAAGCATTTTCGAATAAGAAATTACTACTACTAACGTTGTACTGAATCATTGACTTTTTTTGGCGTGAATCTTAAGGTTAATTATCTTGGTAGGAAGTATACATAATACAAGTCTCTTACTTGGTATGAGACAGCATCTCTAGCTGCCAAAGCAATAATATCCGCACATGAGACCTTGCCAGGACACTGCTTTTCAAGTTCTGTCTTTATTTCATCGATGAACTCGAATCCAGTTAGAAATCGGTTTGGCAAAGCAGCTTTTTCAGCTCTGTTGGTCGAAGTCGAATCAATAAGAACTGAGCCATCACAGCCCTGCAAGTTAAAAATTGCATGCATGTTCAGAACTAACATGTTAAAAAGGCTAAGAATTGAAAGTCCATAAAAAGGCAACATCAAATGCAAATGAGGATATTCTGCTAAACTTTTCCTATATAGATAGCATGAAGTAGATAGATATATCATACCCTAACAAAGCAGTCATGGAAATTCAGCCTTAGCAGCTTTGCTGGTACAGTAACATCAGAAGCTACTTGTTTCTCTACTATATTCTTCACAATGGTTTCAGCACGAGGGCAGCTCCTTCTATAGTAGTTCTTCATGAGGGCTGCATTGGAAAATCCACAAGCTCCAAGAATGATAAGACAAAGAAGTGATACTGCAGCAATCCCTTTCATCTTGATCTCAAAACGGAGAACTAAAACAACAAAATTGTTCAATATTGATCTGATGAAGATGCAATCTAGTTCAGAAACTATTTATAGACCTTCCATGCAGCCAATTGGATGTTTAGATCATGATGAATTAACTTATTTTAGAAGTTTGATTCCGCCGACTGGTTCAGAAGCAAAAACTTAATCTTATTTTCTACATTTGTTTGACCAAAAGGAATGATTAAGGAAGTCTACTGAGCCAATTCTTCGAGTACTAAACCAATTTCCTTGAAAAATATATTGATCTTCAACTACAAAATTCGGCAGAAAGTCGACGACCAAGTCAATATTTATCATCTTCATCAGCTTTCAACCGTGTTTGCTATTCAGCTAAGTTAGATGCTGGGATCCTTTCCAATAATACTCAAAGTCTGAATACTGAAATACGAGGACGATAGACGTCCCAATCTAGATACTAAACTTAATTAGAGCATTTGAATAACTAATCTAGCAAAACTCTATCATTTGTTTTCTTTTATTCATTTAAATATATATTAAAGCCACTTTATGTGATGAATAGCGAAGAAGAAAAGATAGAGGAGAGTATGAGAGAATGGAGTTAATTCTGTTTAAAAAAAAAAAAAACCTAGCAATTGGTAAGCATACGGCTAGGTCAAGGTGATGTCTCATATTCAAAATAGCCTTATGTTGTGGGCTAAGTCTTCTTTTTAAGTAAGAGTTGAACTTTGCGGACACATCAAACGGGAATTTTAGATACACCAAAACATTTTGTTTAATAAATACACATTTTGTTCAATAGGAAAAACGTAATTAAAATGTATGAAAGAATTTAAAATATTATTAAAAACATTCCATATCATAATATCTAATTTAATGAGTTTTTAATTGATTAAGCCTTAAAATTACATAGTTAAGCATACTCTGCATCCTTATTTAGACTTACATAGTTACACTTTTCTATACTTATCATTCAATGCTCAAACCCTAATAATTAATTTTTGGTTTTGGAAGAGGGTTTTTTTTTTTTCCTTCTTTTTTTTCCCTTGACGTGATATCCCKAAAAAAAAAAGGAATACGAGAAATAAAAAAATAGTTAATTAATAGGGTTTGCGAAGCCGACATTCCAAAAAGTTGATTAATAAAAAAATTGGAAGTCAACATTCCAAAAAGTTTTGATTAATAGGGTTTGGGAGAAAAAAATCCAAAAAAATAGAAAGATGTTGGAAAAGTTTTGAAGTCAAAACTACTCAAAAACCTATATATTATTTGAGAAGAAAAAGTCTCAAACTTTAAATAATATATCAGCTCGAATTAGATAATAAAAGAGACATAAAATTATAGTCTAAAACGTAGCTGTTGCGGGAATGTAGGAGGCGGATTACTAGGAATTGCTGGACAAGAGGAATTGGTGGAGTACGATGTTTTTTATTTCTTGGAAGCCTTGACTTTTTCCACTTAAATTAATTCGGATTCGATTTGAATTACATATGTAAAATATAATTCTTATTGAGAAGAAGTATGGGCTGAATTAATACAGGACCTCACTTCGTGTATGGAGAATTATGTTTATAGTATTTATAATGTATTGKGATAAATAGGATCTTAGYACAAGTAATAAGCAGACTATTAAGTCAAAGCGAGATCCTATGTTRYATTCTGGCTGATYGCGCCCTGTTGAGAGAGCTCTASGTCAAACCTTCCTTTGAGCAAGTCATGTTCGATAACCTAATTCAATTCTTAAAACTAAACGAACTAGGGTTTTATTAAATTAAAATTATTTGATAATATAATTTTGTAACATCTTAATATGTTTAGCGATTATTAGTTCCTTTTCTTATATTGTAAGTGATGATATTTTGACTTAAAAAATTTCGTATTACGTTAAAGTAAATTGTCAGTATTTATAAATTCAACTACTCTTTAAATTTCATACGTCAGTCTTATCAAACAAACAGGATATACAGATAGACTCTACGGATAGTCGAATCCGAATTAATCTCATCAAGTGGTTTAATTAAAAATAAAAATAAAGAGATAAATAGGATAAAGTTCGCATGCCGTAGGAAGGAAAATTTATTGGCAAGTGTTCTCTTAATTAATGAAAAAGAATTTATCAAGTGTTCTCTTAATTAATGAAAAAGAATTTAATAATAGATTAAATAAGAATATTTCAATCTGAAATCTTCAAATTGAAGGGATCAAAAAATCTATTTCACAGAAACAAGTTCGCGCGTTGGGAGGATATATCTCTGGATCTATGAGAAGAAAGAGAAGGCTCTAAGAGACCCTTCTGTCCAACCTTACACGCTTTAAAATATTATTTTTTAAGTCAAGAGATAAATAAATAATAAGTGTATATAAAAAAATCAAATTAATTAAATCAAACCAAATTAAAATTTTAGTAAGATTGATTTTATACATCCCGTTAAAAATGAAGAGCTATGTAAAATAATTTTAAATTTAAATATATACATTTTTTTGTTTTCCAAACAAATGATGTTTCGAATATTACGTTAGATGATTTATATTGCTACTTATTATATGAATAAAACTTTATAATATAATGTTTATGTATTTTTATGAAGAGATCCAGGATGGCTCTCGGTACGCTTACATTTGGAAGTTGCTGGAATGAATAAGAAGTCTAACCAAACCATCCAAATCGAACCAAACAATGTAAAATTGAACCAATAATTTAAAATTTTAAATGATTTAAGTTATGTTTCAAAAAATTTCAAAATTAAAACATTTGGTTGGGCTCTCAAATTGAACCAAGGAAAACAAATGTACACCCCTAATATCCAGTTATATTAATTGTTAGGAGTCACAGGTACTTAGGGTTTTGAAGATGAACTAGTAAATTATCTATGATATTTACTCTTGTTARGTCTAAATTTAAATATTAGATATTGCCGTAAAATAACAAGAATCAAAGTAGACTAATGAGATCAGGAGGTTCACCTAGAAGGTAGCCACACTTGAAAGATTACGTGATAGATCATTGATCAAGAGCTTTACTAAATTGAAGGATTAGATATATCAATAATACTATTCATAATGAAGTTCGAAAAGAAAAACACTAATTAATTAATTACTTAAAAGTAGGTTTAAATCTAATAGAAAGCATTTTAGTCCATTCAACTATCACTTTTCCTTCGACAAATTCATGTTGAATTAAAACAAAATCACACTATTTTAATAATATATTATTATACAATCATTGAAATGTCACCTTCTTAAAGAATTCTTGAATTTTCATTGAACCAGATTCAATCTCCAATAAAATTCTACAAAATATGGTGATTTTCATTGGTAGAATAGAAGAAAAAACTTCAATAAAATTCATTACATAAAGACTTACGATTACAACATACATAATTCAGTCCCCAGTTCTAAGAATTGGCATSTGTAATGATTACACGAAAATGTCAAAATTCAAGTGAAAAGTATAATTAGGAAATTACAACAAAGTAAAATTGGATAAAGGGACATTGAATTTGTTTGTAATATGTTATAGGGCTAATGAAATGTTCTTCAAGGATTAACAATTCTGCAGTTTTTCCTGATCTCACCCTGGCCATTGTTAAGAACACCAATTGCACCCATTTTTATCATCGCGTGAGCGAATTGGGCGAAGAAAACATGAGGATTTTGGAGTTMTTCTACAAGAAAKGCTGATCTGGGATCTGTTAATAAGGCTGCATCTGATTGGAAAATGCCCATTTTTTGTTTCAGGGCCACAAAATAATGGCTATCAAAATTGGTGGAGCTTCCAGGGTCCATTTCCACAATGGTAGCTGGTGTAACAGGAAGTGGACATATCTTCTTCAATGTCTGAACATACTCAGGATTGAGGCTAGGGTCTGTGTCTCCTTTTCCTGTGAAATTGTAGAGTCTTCTTCCCACCAAAGAGCAATGTGTTATTCCAATTGTATGTGCCCCTACAAATGATTGATCCYATCATATCAGTGTAAGTTAACCTCTTTCTYTTTTTGAAGAAATAACTCCTTACTTGAGGGAGAAGAAGGTTAATTACCTGATAAGGTTACGAGGTCCACAATGTCTAAATTATTACTTTGGAAATTAYCCAAGAGTCCAGAAAAGTTTGAAAATGGAGATGGCAAGCCTGCTGCTGCTTCAGCGGATCGCGAAATTCTTCCATCTTTCCTACCCGTAAAGACTGGCCACATCGGCTTCTGGAACTGCAAATGGTGCCAAATATTGGGGTTGCATGAAAATGCAGTAAAGATGCATATATAGGACATAATGCTGACAAAATGCCTTTGTTTTAGACTGTGGCAAGATTCTTGTAAGCTTACTTGGAATGAAACTGCATCTCGAGCTGCCAAAGCAAGAATATCAGCACACGAGACGATGCCAGGACACAAATTTTCGAGTCTTTCTTTTATGAGATCAATAACATCAAATCCTGATAAAGATCTGTTGGGTATAGCTTCTTTTTCAGATGGATTTGTCGGGGTCGAATCTAGAAGAACTGATCCATCACAACCCTGAAATGCAGGATTAATTCAGAATTGGTAAAACWGATTTTGCATGTAAATGCATTACACTCATGGTTAGCTTAAGATGCTGCATTGTGAAAGAGTAAAGAGACTGAGGCATATGGCTTTACCCTCACAAAACAGTCATGGTAATGAAGCCTTAGTAGCTTTGCAGGCAAACCAGGATTTGCACTGACATTGCGCCAGACAATTTCCCTCACAATAGCTTCAACTGAAGGGCAGCTGTTCAGGTAGTAATTCATTCCAAACTTAAGCTGGACTCCACGACCTCTATGACCACCAAGACGACCACGACCGCCACGATCTGCACCGCAAATTGTGGAAGTGCCAAGAATTGCTAGAAAAAGAAGTGAAACAACCAAGTTCCTCATTGCTTTTCTCCGTAAATTTTGAGACRACCAAYACTAACAAGAATTCAAATGTTCGTTGTTGCTTGARGAAATCCTGGGCTGCTTCAGAAACCTTTTATAGGCATCTCATGCAGAAGTAGTTCGCCTTAATTCTTGGAGTACTTTAAGCTTCGATTAACCTTAATAAGATTCCCTTCGCCTTAATTCTTTGTGTACTTCAAGCTTCGATTAACCTTAATAAGATTCCGTTCCAATTTCCATGCTACTTATAGGATATTTTGAGGTAAGAAATGCTTGTCGAAAGAATAATAAGCAAAGTCAACTGTTTAAAAATTATTGCTGAATTGCTGAAAAGATCCATTGAATCTCGTGCAAGCTAGACAGATTTCCTCGATCAGAAAAGGGAAAGGAACTTTCGTGTTACGATATGCTGGCAATCCATTTTCTTCTTGAACTAATTTAATCATTCATAATATGTACATTTTGCACGTCCTTAGACATATATACAAAGGTTAAAGGAATAAAGAATTTTAGTTCACGAGTTCGATTTTTATTACATTAAAAATTATATTCACTAGAAAAATTTATTAAAAGATTCGTAATTGAGTAAAATAGGCAAACTTTAATCAGTTTTAGTGATTAGAAGAAAATAACGAAATTACCCTTTATTATATGGATTCAAGAAACATTTTTTTAACCAAAAAAAAAATTTAATCTTTCCTCTCCTTCCTAACTCCTTCAAAAAGGAATCTTATTTCATCTTCCCTTCACCTCCCTCTATATACTAATAATTTTTTGTCTTCCCTCTAATTATAAAAGCAGCCCTTAATTAGGTCTGTGATAGAAAGTGGCCCTCTCCGATGATACTTCTGATGCACGGAATTCAACCTGCAAAGTTCTCTTCTCAATCATTGTACTGTTGACATTCGATTAAGGTCTTTGTATATACATATATAGACATTTATAGGACAWAGGTATATTACTGCCTTTCGGATGTTCAGAAATATAGAGGTAGAGGGCACATGATGTATTGCACGTTCGTGTGTGGCTGCCCTTTCTTATTGTCCTGATCTAAAACAGCAGGACAAGTTTGTTCATGTGCATGTCATGGAGCACATGCATTGTGCCAGTGGAACTAAATTTACACAAGCCAAAAACATAGGGAGCAAAAGTGATTTAACTACAGCCATAATTGAATTGAATCACCAACTTCACTTTAATTAATCCATTCTCTCTCCAAAAAAAAAAAAAGAAAAAGCATAAAAACTATGAATTCACCACATTACTATGAATTCACCACATTACACTTTTTTTCTGATTTCTCCAGCAGTTCCTGTAAGCACTCCAATGGCACCCATCTTCTTCATGAATTGGCTAAACTCAGTGAAGAATTTTCAAGGTCTGAGCATCTCATCAACAATTATACTTGCACCTTTATAAGTTAACCATGCAGCATCTGATTGAAAAAGCCCTTGTTTTAGCTTTAAAATTGAGAAATAGTGATTGTCAAAGGTCAAAGAACTTGCAGGATCCATTTCCATTGTAGTGTGTTGTCTGAGAGACACTGGCATTTGGTTTTCAATGTTGCAGCATAGATTGAGTTTAGAGATGGATCTGCATCACCTTTTGCTGTGAAATTGTATAACCTGTTGCTGAAGAAATTGTAGTGACCTGATCCGATGGTTTGTGCCCCTACAAATTTTCAAGATTTTTTAATACGGTACTGTGTCATCCAACTTACCCGTTAATCTAAACTCTTAAATACTCGACTATAGAACTATTAACTTATCGACTGAGGTAATGACATCAGTATTTGTCTTTTGAAGTTTTACCTGACAAAACCACAAGATCATGAACAGTGAGATTCTTAGTGGCAAATGATCGCTTGAGGGAGGTGAAGTTGAAGAATGGCAAAGGYAGCTTTGCAAGAGCTTCTGAGGGACGTGAAATATTGCCATCTCTACTACCAGTTAGCACTTCCCACATAGACATTTTGAACTGTATTCATTGTAAAGAGAGATCAGTGGCACGTRACCCATTTTTCCACGTACGAGCTAACATAAATTACCCTTGAAAATTCCCAGAGTTAATTTTGTAAAGCAATGGTATATATAACAATATTCTTTTCATGTTCTTACTCGAAATGAAACTGAGTCTCAGGCAGCCAAAGCAACGATGTCTGCACAAGACACCAGT
This sequence comes from Rhazya stricta, assembly GCA_001752375.1. Lineage (NCBI taxonomy): Eukaryota > Viridiplantae > Streptophyta > Magnoliopsida > Gentianales > Apocynaceae > Rhazya > Rhazya stricta. The sequence continues at coordinate 2,526,325 of MEJB01000003.1, read as the reverse complement.
AGGGCAGATTTTCTCCAGTTTAGTTTTGATTTCATTAATAACTTCGAGACCTGCAAGAGATAAGTTAGGAATGGCATCCTTCTCTGCCGTATTATTTGCTGCTGAATCTATCAAAACTGAGGCATCACAACCCTGATATCAGAAACAACAACTATAGCCAATTAAGAACTATAATCGAGAAATTTTCCTTTTTGTAATCCAAGATGGAGCCATGGTTTTCTTGAATTAAGAACCCTAGATCAACCTTTGTACCATGCATAATATATAATGGCAGACTATCTCAGTAAGTTGCAAAATTGCATGATTTTAAAAGAAAGTAAGATATGTCAAGGTATAGGATTTTCAAAATAGAAGAAGAAAGGGATGGAGAAATTAAAGAGAAAATGAGCTGCTGCAAATTTACCCTGACAAAACAGTCATCGAAATGCATTTTCAGCAACTTAGCAGGCAATGTTGCATTTATAGCCACGTGTTTCCCTGTTATATTTTGAAAAATCTGCTCAGCTTGAGGATAACTGTTCCCGTAGAAGTTCTTTCCTAATTCACCTCCACTGCAGACTCTTGCAGCTACCAAAACTACAATGGTGATCAACAAGATACTGTATCCACCCTTCATCTCTAAATCTGCTCGTGTCCATTTGTTTTTGTGAGAAAGAACTGAACAGACTACTGAGTCGAGTTCTARGCTCGGAACATCGATCCATCCTTATACACAACACCAGCAACTTGAATTCCGGCTTTGATATGTAAAAGTTTCCTACTAAGTGCAGATGCAAACGTAAAGATTGTTTGATAGGGAAGGTGGGAGTTCAGGCTTTTGGTGGTTATATATTAGCCTGTTGTTCTTGATTAATTAACAACTTTTTTAGTATATCTTCTGTGAAAATTGGTTAAGTTATAAATATACAAGTGATCAAATATGCGAAGAAAGCTTGGATCGAATGCAATACACACTTCTGCAGATTTTCATGCTATTATGACAATAGCTTGTTTGAGTAAACTTACCCTTTTCCTGGGCTGCAGAAATGGTGACTTTGGCTARGGCTTTAGTTGCAGAAGAATATTAAGTGACTTTTCAGAAAAAGCTGCAGTTCAAGACAGAGCTTGATTTTATAACTAAAACAAAATAAAAGATTACTGGTTGGCACTAGTAGCTTAAGCCATCTCTCCTAACAGCATTAGAGACTATTTTTTTCTTGCATAATACAAACTTTAACAACTTAAAATTAGTTTGATCCACCAGGCTTGATGACATTTTCTGAAACTCCATCTTTGTCACTGGTTTATTCAAATATGAAAGCTTTCTTGAGTTTCAGAGGCCTAAACACGGTTTCAACAACTGAAAAAGCAAATCAGTCATGTAGTTTATATCATATGATCATTTGCCAAAATTAACTTAGCTATTATATTGTCAAAAATTTCGCAACGACATATGATTTGTGAGAGTTATATGTGGATATATATATATGTTCCTCTAACTTTTAGTGATCACTTACATCTTATTTTAATGCGGGATGTAAGTTTTCAAAGTCACAGAATTAGAAGAAGAGTCTTTTCTGTTTCTTATGCAGATTAGGTCAAGAACACATTAAGTAGTTTTGTTGATCGACACTACAATAGACGTTGAAGCCAAGAAAACAATGCATTCATTATAGTCAATCTGCCTCTAGAGGGTCCTTCATCATCTCATTTTGTCTTAACTATTTTTAGAATACAACTCACAATTCGATCAGCTAAAGGGATACAAATTACTATATACGCTAGCTCGACCAAAGTTACAAGATTTACACACTAATTCATGGGTACCCTGCTTCCAAACATGTCTTCCAGAAAAGCCTGTCTCCTTCCATTTCATCCTCCATTATCTTCCTACTTCCATTAACACCAATAGTATTTCTTGATCCTTCTGCAACCTCCTCCTCCACCACCACCATAGCCTCCTCCATAGAATCATTTGAATCATGAAAATCTTGACCCTTAAAGTCTCTGTTCTCATCTATAGAGTCACAGCTGCACGATTCAGCATCGTCTTCACTGCTGGTTAAAGGAAGCCCACCAAGATTCATCCATATAAGACTCTGTAAATTTGCTTCAGAATGTTCAAGAAGATCGGAATCGTCCTCGGAGTCTCCGGTCGCCTCTAAGAGAAAGAAATGGTGGTTGCATGCAATATGGATATTCCCGTCCATTTCTGTGATCCAGAGAAAGATCAAGAAGGAAACTATTCATTGATTCATGAAAATTTTGTGGCCTGCGTAGTCTATTTATGGAAAAAGATTCTTTGTGCTGATAATTACTATTAGATGACTTTATATACAATTCATTATTTCTCATTGTCATGGGTATAGTGTTAGGTTTTTGTTCYGATATGGGGGTTGTGGAAATTGTTAAGCTAAATTGAGCGATGAATTGAAAAGTCGAAATCAACAATTTTGATAAGGCGGTTCTAATTATTAATAATTTTATGAGACTCCAAAGCATTTAAAATCACCAATGAATATACTTTTGAGTAGTAATCTTTCTGGGGTCTATTGCAGCACGGGTGATTAGCACTTTGTATGGCTTTGATTCGGCGGCTTGAGCCATGAGCTTTCAAGTGTAGGTTTTGAAGGAGTTAGATCCATGGATCTCTTACATGAGTGTGATTGATAGTCTTGTCAAAAGTTTTGAAGCTCTAAGTTCAAAGCACTGCAACTAAATTGTGATTGTACAAGGAAAGCAAAATCAGTTCACTCACTGGTGCGCCACTAAATTGGGCTTTGCCGACATCAGGTCGCAGGTTTCCAAGGTCATGCTCACGCTGGATCCCTCCTCACCAAACTTACCTTTTTCTCCTCTTTTTCTTTTCCTTTTGATTTTAGCTCACCYAGGATAAAGGCTTGATGACCCACAAAGGATGAAGTGAAACACAAGCCAAAACATACGACTTACAGTACAAAATGCATCAGTATTCTAGCAACAATTTATGGCTTCCCTTGGCAAATCATTGGAGAATATGCAATGACCTCAATGTTCTTAGATTCTTGAACAATCAGTGACAGGCTATACAGAGTTGAGCTTGTACTATTAATCAAGAAGTAGTAATAGTACGCCAACCCAAAACGCGCTAAACTTTGGGGTTCTAGTGAGATCCTTTGCATTCTGTGCTATAGTGTTAGTATGATCGCTTTGTCACAGTAATCCCAGACGATGTATTATCTATTTATCTGTACATATGTTCACACATACCAAATCAGAGCTTACTAAGGCGGAGGGTTCCAACTCCTGGGATCAGCCAACATTTCCATCAAGACATGACATTGGCTATGGAAGTAAGTCTATAATTGATGGTTCTTGATCCATGCAATAAAAAGCAAAGAAGAATATTGTGTGGTGGCTCAAAAGGCAGAAAAAGTGAGATGTAGCACCAGAGCAAAGACATAAGTTCAACACATATCTTTTATGCTTGGCTGAAATTCCAAGAGAAGTTTATCATATATGAGGAACAAAAAGGAAAAACTCAATATAGCCTTAAAAGATGAATTGTAGATTTAATACTGTGATCTGAGTTATCATTTGACAAACCCTAGTACTATGAATATTGTTGAGCATCTAATCTGCAACACAGAGCTGCCAACCAGAGCTCATGGCTGAGCTACTCAATTTGATGATCTTCTTCAAAGGTAAATGTCGACTGCCTGGAATATATTGGAGTAAGAAAGAAGTTCCATCAGAAAAAGATTCAGTCTGCATAACTGGGCAGAATCTGGGGTCAACCATAGGCATTAAATTAGTTGGTAGAGATGCCAACAATGTGATGACTTGCAACAGAATTGAAATTATTGGGTTTTCARTGATTCATAACAATTCCCATTTTATTCATGCTAACTCCATACAAGATTCACACTAGTTACACTTCCGTAGCAACACCTTAYTGCATCGAGCAGTTATTGAGGAATGTCGATGCAAAGCTAACCTCAAATATCAGGAGTTGCATATTTTTCCACAGTGCAATTATTCATGTATTCATTTGTGTATTAAACTTAATGTTAATGACTGTTTGATTATGTCAAATTGTCAATTGTGCAGATCATGAAAATGAGCAAATTGAGGAATGTTGATGCAACGCAAACCTCTAAAATTGTTAGCTAGGTTTTAGGAACTCTTTTCTTCCTTCTGATCTCGTTGCCTCCAAGGATTCAGAGCTTCTCTTATCGCCTGAGCTTCAGCAGATTTCTCCCAAGCCCTCTTCTCTGATTCCAGAACAGTTACTTTATCATCTGCTTAAACAAAGTACCAAAACACAACTTATTAACTAATGAAAACCACCAAGTGTACAAGCTAACCAGTGAATAAACATGGCAATCAGTTTGCATAACATCAATAGCACAACTGCAAAAGTTATGGAAAACAGAATTAGCTCATGAAGTAATAGTAGGATAAAAAAATTTAAAAAACAAGGTTACAAACATAATCAAGCCATTGCAAATAGGAGAATTCCATATGGAGCAACTGAAGTGGAACTAACATGAAATACAGGGAAAGGCCAGCTCATACTACTTATAACACTATGCATTTGATTATATCAAAAACTGATCTATCACATTCAATCTCACTGGTTCCTTGCATTTTCATCAGGTCAATAGCAGCCCCAAATGTGTGTATATGTATATAACTTTCTAGAAACATAAACTAATTGAATCTTCATTCAATCACATGATCCAAAAGTTCATCTCAAATTCAAGGAAAGTGCTTTAAACCATAAATCCATCATAGACTAGTTATTTAACTAAGGATTACAGAAAAGCATTGACAAAGTCCTCTGCCACCAATAATTAGCTTTTGGACTCAGAGCAGAACTCAGAACAAGATTATGCACTCCATAGGATTGATGAAAAATTATTGGAATTTCAAAATATCAAAAATGTGAAAATGTATTACCACTAATTGATTATAAGTTAATTTACAGAGTGAAAGTAAAGGTTCAAACTTTCATCAATCACAGCACTATTGGATTTATGCACATAGCATTATGGTGCACTTTGATTTATGCACAAAGCATTATAAAGTTAACTATTACATCCATAATTTCCAAACAAAGCATTATAAAGTTAACTATTACATCCATAATTTCCATGATTATATAACCAAGCAGAAGCAAAATGCTCAACTTTTTAAACAGCAAAAGATAATTTTGCACCCATAAACAGAAACTGAATCCAGGTAAGCTGAAACAAAAACGAAGAAAATAGATCAATGAAAAACCCAAAGACCAAAGATCAAGATACCTCTACATAGATATTAACAATAACTAGCAGGATAAAAAGAAAATATGAACCAATGGTGACAGAGAAAGGGAGAACGAGAAGGAGGGTTCTCACACAGAAACCAGTTTTGATCATGAAGAATTCCATGGAACCTCCAATCATCGCTGAAACAAGTGCTATCTTCAAGTACCAATCCACAAATTTCATTTTATTTTTTCGTCTTCCTGCCACTATTTCAATTGCTCTAGGCACAACCCGAACAAACTGTTTCAAGAATTCAAATTACAGAAATCATTCGAAAGCTAAKGCTTCAATAAATTCTTAAGAACTGACTTAGGAAAAACTTACAGAGAAGCTGAATCTAAACTGGAATAAAGGGCTCCAAGCCTTCTCGCCGAGTTAGGCCCTTGATTCGTACGGGGTCAAGATTGCTGGTTTACTCAATATTTTGGTTATTTCACTTTACTACCAATATTTATAAAGATATTTCAATTTGGCCACTAAATTTTGGTAAGAAGGACATGTAAACCAAAATTTGACCTAATTTCTCAAAGTAAATAGATTAAAAGATGTTTAAAAAATACATATTATTCATTAGACTATATTTTGTAAACAAATTCATTCTTTAATCATATCATATTAATTATTAAAACACCTTTTTAAACTCATTCTTTTTCAATAATTTAAAGAAAGTACCAAGAATTGAAAATAGACTTATAACTAAAACTTTACATGGTATCTAAACAAAATTTCCAAGCAAATATGCAGACCAAACATATATAAATGAGATATTTCAAGATAAATATATTAAAAAAGAGTGTAAAAGAGAAAAACATAATTAAAATAAATAAGACAACACATGAACAAAAATCTATGCTAATGAAACAAAAGCTTTATTTTCCATTTACTTTTAAGGATAGGCAAACAAAAAGTTGGACTTAAACTTTCCTTCATAATATAATGAAATATACTTATTATAAGGAATGAAATTCATAACCATAATAATTTAAAATTGATTTAGATAATTTAAACTTGATTTAAAGATACTCTTCGAGAAATGAATTAGTCATAGCTATTTAATTTGATTATAGTAACACAGATGTTTAAGAAAAAATGAACCCACATAAATCAAACCAATTTTATTAATTTTAGTTTTGATTGGATGGATTTTAGTTCGGACATTTCTGGGGTGTGGTTTGAAGAAATCCTCAAACTGCACAAAACCAAACGCATATATATTAACCTTTTCCCGCTCTTCTATACTTGTGGTGATCATCATCTAAAACACTTGTGAATTTGGCTTGAGTTCTTTCAATCAAATATGTATATTTCTTGCATGAGGAATTATGGRGTTTGATTTCTTAATATTGCATGATTATATTTCTTACGTTCTTTTATTGTATATTAAATTTTTATTGTATTTTATAATATATCAAAATATATGAAATATTATAAAATCGAATGTAATGATTTGAAATTTTAAATGAGTCGAATTAATTTRAAAAATTTTAAACTAAAATTGTTAATTTGTTTGAGAAGTGTGTAAAATTACATCAGTGTGCATTATGAACACCCCGAATAGCAACAATACCTCTAARGGGACGAAACTTATTATGTCCAATATGAAACTAACAATATAGTACTACTAGTAATCTTAATACATAGGTACTAAGATCATAACATATACATAAATTAGCTAAGAAAAATCAATAAATGGACAGTCTATATACTACAAGAACAGTGACACACATGGTGGCAGTGGCACCATTTCTGATTCCAATGTCGTGGGTCCATTGTTGAAAGGAACCACCGCACGTAATGTTTTTGTCATCTTCTTCCTCCAAGCTCCGACCGGCCGACTGAAGAGAAATGGTTTCTCCCTGGCTCCGGCCCTCAGCTCATCTCATTCTTCTACCATCTTAATCGGTTAATCTCACCATTATCCTCATTTTCTTCTTTTCTTGGAGTCCCTTTACCCCTTCTGCTTTTCCTCTTTCTTTAGCGTAAAACATACAGCAATTATAATAAAGAAGGGTGTAAAAAGATAGTGTCTTTAATGCTTTCAGGTGCTGATAATCTTTGTTCTTTAAGAAACATAAATTCTTGATCTTTTCCTAGATTAGAATATATAGGTGTTGTATAGGGATTATAGTGTTCCGTTTTTACCTTTCTTGTTTAACTTTTATTCATCAAATAAAGCCTCTCGAAAGGGYAGAAGAAAATGGAGGCATCAGAGGACGTTTCAAATGCTGGTTCGGAAAGTAATCATCTTCCTTCTCGTCACTCACTGGTCAGTGCATCAAATTATGATGGGTTAATATTCCGGATTTTGATTCTGATTGTTGTGCAGTTATTTTGTTGAACAGAATCTAGGACGTTATGAGGCCCTTTTAGTATTGTTGCCGAGGGTGTTTTCATTGCTTTTGGTAGTTGATATAATTGATTATGCCAACTTCATGTATATCGTATAGATGTCATATGGACGAGACTATTTGAATTTYGCTTTCGAGTGCGTTTCTGATGCATGCCTTACTTTCCAGTTTTAAATGAGTTTGAGTCTCCACATGTGTGGTTATTACTTCCTTTCTTTTTGGATCACAAGTCTTCTGTGCTTGCATATATGGACGATGCCATTCGAGTTCCTTGTTACTTGTACAGAACTACTTATTGTTATTAGAGAACTCTGTGGTTTCGGTTTTTGATAGTGAATTTACTTCTAAAACTTGATTATCTAGGAGCCTGTCTAGACTCTAATAATCTCAATTTGGTTAAGCATTTAGAGATTTATGTGTTTGATGTGATTACCAATAATTCTTCGTCGGAAGAATTTATACTGTTTATATGCGCTTTCTGCTTTTTAGCCTTTGAGGGGAGCTTTTAGTGCAGAAAGGAAGAAATAAGAATATGTTAAGTATTAGATATGCGCATGACCACTGAAATATGATTTGACCAGGCATATGGACTTCTCAATGGCTTCTTTTACTGGGAGATGACCCCCCCACCTTTTTATTTGTCTTGTTCTCCTACTGTCTGGTATACATGGAACAACTTTCTTGCGATTGTGGATGAACAGATGGTATTGTTCCAAAATTTGTTTGCTGACAACAGCCAAAGTTGTATATAACATAATCTCTTGAAAGTAAATCCAGAARAATACCACATCTATTTTCTTTCAAATTGCGAACTTGTTCGTCTTCTTGTCGCTCTTTTCATTATTCAGTAATCTTTTATATAATTAGCATCCCTTAAAGGTATAATATAGTCTTTTATATTTTTTGATCCTTTAGATTAACCACATTACGTAATTTCGTTCCTTCACTTAGAAATATGACATTTATACTCATTTGTGAGGAACTTTAGTTGGCATCAGTGTTATTACTACATGCAGAGTGATGCTAATAACAAGGAATCTCCAAGAGCAGCTGTGAGTTCAGTTTCAAATTCAACGCGTCCAGATCTATCTCTTCAAATACCTCCTAGACCTGCTTTGGGAAATAGCAGTAGTGGAAAGGCTTTAATCCAGTCTTCAGGTGTCTTTGGTGGAAGTTCATCAGGCTTTCTTCGAGCTTTAAGCTTCAAAAAGAAGCCAACTGCAACTGAGGGGGAAAGAAGCTCTCTCTTATATTCAGATCCCAAGGCAGGTCCTGAAAGCCCTGTTTTGGCCAATCTGACATCTAGCTTGTCTTGGAAAAGGTGTACGTCTCTTCCAGTCACACCTGCATCTCATTTGTCTCCTAAAGTGTCCACACCAACTTCTGCAAGGACAACTAGTGAAAGGAAAAGATCAAATGTAAGTTGTTATCCTGGATTTGCCCAATTTAATAGATTAACAACTGCGTTTCCTCATTTTCGCTGACTATGGATGTAAAACGGGAAATTTGATTTAGAGTTTGAGATGTAAGATTTATTTACACTTGGCCTGTTTGACCTGTGGCTTTGTCCTTTTGTTGGGTTGAAGAAATGAACTTCTAGATTATGAGCTTAATCCCTGGAGTCATCTTAAATGCAACTTTGTATATCTAGTTTCACTGCCTGAACTTCTGACTTTGGAAAAAAGGAAGGAGTTCCCATTTGCAGCAGCATTCTAGCAGAATAAATAATTCTTTTCTTTTGGTTTACTTACTGCAGGTAGCTGCACCAAAACCGGTTGTTTCTAGGTCCCTCTCTGTACCTGGGAGAAATGTGGTCATTGTAAGGTCAACATCTTTTGCTAACCYTGYAGAAGATCTTCCAGAAGCTGGTGGCGGTATGCCATATGTATATTGTCTATGTGATCTAAATTCTTGTTTTGGGTTGTCTTCAGGACCTATCGTGAAATTACTATCTATTTTCATTAGGGTGAATTAGGAATTGCTCTAATTCTCCATCTATTTCTCAACGTTGGTAGTACAAATAACTGACTAGGAGTCATAGTTATAGAATTGAATATGCTCAATCTTCTTTCTTGGGTTTCTTTGTAAGCAAAAAATGAACTAATCCTTCGTCCCTGATGCTCCAAGCTGAATGTCAACAGTTCTTTTGGAACAAACATTTAGGCAAAAATATTCTAATATACCTCATTAAAGGCAACAGGCTGCATCGTTACCTTTGTGTAAAAGTATATTTATGTGTAKAAGACATTAAGGGTGCACTGCTGCATGATTCTCCTATCAGTACCATTCTATGTTTGAACAAGTCATGGATATTGTATAAAATGCTTTTACGTGCGCTCACCTTCGATTTTGATTAGTTAAGCATCATATTTGGAAAATTCAAACTTATTTGCCTCTTTCATTTGAAGAATGATATGTTATTTATGTTATTAAGCATGAGGATGTAGTAAGCACTTTCAGCTAGTCACAAAAGTGCAGCTCCTTTCTTCATGCAGCCAAAGAGTTTAGCTTCTGCGTTATTATACAATGATAGTGGCTAGCAGGAGCTCCTAAAGTGGCCCTGCYAATTGGAGTCATCATATGGAATCGACACGCTTACTTGAGCTGTGTGGGAGACTGGGGAACGGGATACGCTTGGGACTCCGCCTCTTATACATTTCGAATCAAGCGAGATATGATATGCTGGAAGGGATGCTTGCTTAAAGAGAAAAATTGAATAATAAGCAAAAGGATACTTGGAAACAAAATATAAAAATAAGTACGTTTTGATTCCAAGGCATGTGCRAGACATTGTTTAATGGTACTGAGAGATTTATGTTCCCTCAACTTAGTTCTTATAGTTACAAAAACATATCAGAACTCGATTAAGTTTTCAAGCTTGGATAGATTTACAGAGCTACTCGAGAAAAGTYGGTTCTATAAAATATAAAGTAAAATATAAAGGCATCTYGYGTTCATGATGTTGCAAATTAGGAGAACTCTGTATATATTTGATATGCTTTTGTAGCTTTATTCTTTTGAACTTSAAAGCTGTAGRTTTTGGTTGTTAGAGTTGCTGACTGAAAATTGGGGTGTGGGAAATTTTCCCAGATATTTCTAACCAAACACAACATTGTTTATATTAACAGAAACTGATCCAAGTAATGAAGTTATATTTTCCTTTTTTCCTGGTTGTCTTTAATCAGATGAAACTAAAATGTTAACTGGGAGGCAATTTATATTTTTTGTGACATTCAACTTACAGTCTGCATTATACTTGTTTACTAAATTTTCAGTATACATTGTGATTGATGGTTGATCTGCTTTATTCTTTTTCCCTTGAACCTCTACATGTGCAAGTTAGACCAAATAACTCCTGCTCCTGCCAATGATGATCAAGAGATTCCTGAAGAGGAAGCAATTTGCAGGATCTGCTTTGATGTATGTGAAGAAGGAAATACGCTCAAGATGGAGTGCAGCTGCAAAGGTGATCTCAGACTTGTACATGAACAATGTGCAGTTAAATGGTTTAGCATAAGAGGAAACAAAAACTGTGAAGTTTGTCGACAGGAAGTTCTGAATTTACCCGTAACTTTGCTCCGGGTGCCAAATTCAAATCATGGTGACAACAGTGTCAATGGGCAACATAGTTTCAATTCACCAAGAATAAGGTCAGCAAAGGTTCAGAAMTTCGTGAATTGTGGTTCGTTTCTATCAACTGAGCRGACTTATCCATCAAGATCTTATCTGATTTGCGTGTACCCAATGCAGTGCTTGGCAGGACTTTGTGGTGCTTGTCTTGATTAGCACAATATGCTATTTCTTCTTTCTTGAGCAGCTGCTGGTGAGCMATCTGACTCTAAAATATGACATGAAACATAACTTGGTCTGAGAAGCTTGAAGATGTGCCTTAAGCATTTTCTCTTTTCTTTTTTAGGATCAGATTTGTTTTATGGTAAAGATATTGCCTTGAGACTTATGTTTTGCCGTATGCTCCTTTTAACTCAAAAAGTGCTGGCATAAGTATCTTAACATACTTCAATAAAGAGCAGATGCTTCATTCTGGAAATGAAAATTGATTCCAAAATCAGTAAGCAGCTGGAGGAGAGGATAAGTAGAACATCTGCTTGTAACAGTTGGTAAAATTAAGAAAGTGTCCTTCATAACATAGTGTTGAACTTTAAGACAAGCTTGCTTTGCTTTCGAAGTCCTTGGCAACTTAAATGTTTTTCATCTCTTCTTCACAATGAATTTCTTTCATTAGGTTAAAAAAATTCTTCTCCCAAATTGGTTTCTTTTGCAAACCAAACCAATTTCTTAATCCTTGGTGACCCAAAGTTCAACTTAATAAGGATCTGTAACCAAACTCAAGAAGAAAGAGAACCTCGTCTTGAAATTCCTTTAAAATGCAACTATAATAATGTATGTGGTCAATACCATGTATTACTCTGGAAGGAATKTTCTATTTCTGCTAGTAGTTATTGCCTTTGGTATTATGGAAGTTATGAGAGAGACCTGAATTTTAGCAATTGCTACCTGCCCAGTGATGTAAATTCGATTTATCAGATGCATAACCCTGTCCCTGCTATCAAATGTGAAGTTAGAAATGTTTAGAGCATTCAATTTAATCTGCACAAATAGAAATAACAMCTAACATTTTTTATGCTCTTCCATTTGTGTAGATTCATGACWTGAAAACMCAGGCACTTGTGGTTGCTGCACCATTTGCWTTCACGTTGGGTGTTTTGTCATCTATGTTCGCTGTCATCTTAGGTAGGGACGTCTGTAAAGTTTGGTTTAACTTTAAACTTTTGTATTTGTCTGAAATCACTTAATTCTGCTGTCCAGCAATTAAAGAGTACATATGGACGTATGCTGCTCTTGAATTTGCTCTTATTGCAATCATTGTCCATGTTTTCTATTCCATGGTGAGTTTTATTTGGTTTCTAACTGTAGTTAATTAATGTTCTGGCTTCAGTTCCTGCTGCTTTATTTTCTTTTAAAGCTTCAGTGACTTCAAGACTTTAAAAGTTTCTTTTTCTTTCCAGTTACATTTGTCTCTTCATTTGGTGTTTAGTGATGAAAATTGTTCAACGAGAAGAAGAAATTCTTATAATGAGWCTGACCYTTAGGTTGAAGATTCTTAACATTTTAGCTCCGTAGATCTGAGAATTGGATCAGGAATTTCTAGCCTTCTTTTAAATGGTAAATAAAGACCCTGCCAGCAAACGAAGACAATTCAAAACATACAGAAATATAGAAGTGCTACTGCTGAATGGTTTTAGCCCTTCCCAAAAAGTTTGTCTTAAAAAATGACCAAAGTATGTCCCTGTTCATGTAGGAATGCACACTCTTAGTCCGAGTTGTTAAAATATTTTAGTTTTGCCCCCTATTGCCTGTCATGAGTTGCAAATACCAAAAGCAAACCATCTTTCTTTAGTTTCGTATCAAACTCCCTTTCTTCTGGTTTAGAAGGCCTTTCATGGACTTGCACAACCTTTTGTTACAACTTTTTATTATGAAATGAACACCAACCATGCTCAAACAGACGTGTAAATATCTCTCGTAGGTATGATGACTATATACTCATAGGGTGTTGCAGTGCTAATTCAAGGAATTCCAGTACTGAAAACAAAGAAGGAATAACTGGAACAGCATCACTCATGTTTGTGCTTAATAGGTTGTCCAGCGATTACTAGTACTGGTGTTTTTCTTTTATTTTCATTCTTTAWAACCTCATGCACAGAATGGAGATTGAGCCTTATCAGTCATGAAATTTCCCAACTTTATTTTATCTCTGACACTCCTTAATTTTCCTGATGGCAGGTTCACCTGCAGGCAGCTTATGCAATCTTGACAGCAGCTGTTCTAGGTTTTGGATTGGCTATGGGTCTTAATGCTCTGTATATTCGATATTTTTCCTGGAGAGTACAAGTTGCTCAGAACTCTAACCCAGCCTGACCAAATTTGAAGATGCAGAATATCTGCCATTTTTTTTGTGGTTATATAGTAGTAGAATGTACATAATACATCATTCAAACAGAAGAAGATTGTGAGGCAGTGCATTGCAGAATCTATGATTAACGAAGAGTATCACAATTATAAAGAGCAAGATCCTATTTGCCATGGCTTTTTGGCCTCCAATCCTGCAACAAAGGGATGATCTGATGTGCATTCTCTAGTTAATAGCTTGCTTTCCTTCTCTTACCCAGAAAAAGYAAAAGAAAAGAGTTCGGCTTTGTTTCTTTCTATTCTTTGGTGGTGTAGTTGGAATCAGGAATCAGTTTGGCAATATCAACCAGCTTATGAACCATTTTAATGTAATTATCTATAGATTCCCAATGGTGGACTTTTATTTTCATCTTGGTCATRCCAAACAAAATCAATCATTTGYATTCTAATATATGAACCTTTTTCTAATGCTTTGAGYAGGGGGAAATCAAGATCTGAATCTGGATATTCTAAGTTAAGACAGTCGCACATTAAGCAATAAACAKAAGATGKTTGGAATATACCACTTACTAAGCATTCAAAACAAAGCYAATCTGTTAATACTTTACACGCTTCGGATGTAATCGCCAGAAAGAATGTATTCAAATTTACAACGAGTTTATTTACAAGAACATGAGAATGGTGGAAAACAAGAGACAAATGGACCAAAGCTTCATTTGCTTCTACAAACAGGAGTATACACATTGTTCTTTCTTTTCAACCATATTGTTGACCGGGTTCMCTTGACGTTATCTGTGAAGAGCTTATGCCTGCAAATGAGTTCAAACAAACATGTTTAGAGATGCTATGACAGTGCCAACCATGTAAAAAGAAGTGGAGATGGCTCTTYGCAATGGAATGGGAGATGTGTCCTGTGCTTATTTTCAGCTATTGACCTCATAAGCAATATTTCTTAATACCATCAGTCCCCTAGTGAGGGTCATATTACAATTTTTGTGTAGCCAAGCAAATGGAAATAAACCTTTCATATTCCAGTCTCTGAGTAACTATTCCGTTCAGTAGCAGCTCAGAGCTGTAAACAGCAGCACCTAGGAATATCAACATTTTACAGAATCAATATAAGTTCTGGCATTTCTTAATTCTTCATGAAGAAAGTGTAAAATTCTAACCTTTCTCAAGGAAGGGCACACAGATTTCGTAGTCCTCTTCACAAGAAAGAACCAAAAGGTCATCCGGAAATTTTTCATCTTTCAGTGAAGACCTTCCCAGTCTCTCCACCGCCTGAATATTTTTACCATAATTTAGATACTCGCATCAATGAAGAGAAAGTATATTAGAATGGACAGAACAAAGTAGTACTCTTTATTTTACATAACTACATAAATTCAAAATGATCCAATAAATATAGAAAGTGGGAAATCAAGTTTCTCACACATTGCTTAAAATATTATCACCTTTAATGAGTACACCAACAAATTCAAGAACTGAGCATAAAATGTATATASAAYTGATTTCTATTTTCCATCTTCCAAAACATAAGGCAAACAGAAACAATGAAGAAGAAAGGACCATGCTTGTACACACAAGAAAGTCCCATCATGCAGATACAAGAGACTCCAGTCACCTCAAACTGGTTGCCTTGTATCCATGCGATTACCTCATTATTCAATGTACAATAAAAGATCAAKTAAGAGAAAAGCCTTTGAAATTGTATATGGGGAGATGATTATATGATCCCAAGAATTCTCGCATGTGATTATCAATTAGCAATGGTTAAGTTCAAACAAGGAATAATGAAGTGGATAATGTAAACAAAACCAACTAAATCTTTCTGCTGCTTGACAATTGAGATTCATCAGCTAGTAAAATGAAATGTGCCTACATACCAATCCATGGACCAACTTGACCAGGCTCGCCAATATCTCTTTACCGGGCTTTGTGTTTGGGGTGATCAGYACTCTTTGCCCCTGCAGTCCTGTTCACATTAGGACGGCACAGCTGTTGGTTCCAATTAAAATAAAAATTGGTCAGGTGATTACCTGTAAAAGTGGATGCTGGCTTGCTCTTGCTAATGAAACTGGCATACTGAAGCCGAACTCCTTTTCCTTTCTGGCATCTCTCAGTATGTAACTTCTCTCATCAATGAAACAACTAGCTTGTCCACAACTCTCTAGCCACAGATGTGTTACTACTGGTTTGCCAAAAGCAATTGCTTCTAGCATATTCCTTGTGCGGGCAAATTCATCAGTTACAAAATGTGTTGCATCTGACATGGAAGATGCTACTGAAGCTCCAAGCCGGTTTAAAATCTATAAGAGATAATGAAAAAGAAAAGCTTAATTTAAAGTATATAACTAAATATATAAATAAGCAAAAGCTAGCTAAATAGTACCTTCTTCTGCTGTTTAATTATATCTGCATCCAGGTGATGGCTGAAGAGGACTCGAACATTGGTTATATCTCTCCTCCTCCTAGAGTCTTTCATTACACAAGTAGGTTCTGGACCAGTGGTAAGCAAGCTATTAACTTCTTTTATGAGGGATGACCGTAGCAGATTCTTCCTGCATGACTGCTTCTGATATTCGTCACCCTTACAAATTGGAGATGCATCATTAACTGGCGTTGCACAACTGACKGGAGTTGTACTTTCTAAAGCAGATGGTATGCACCCATCCTTAAATGATGCATCTGGACAGCTGGTCACCTTTTCCCCTTTAGCAGATCTCTTGTTATCTTTGTCTCTCTTAACAWACGAATGCTTAGATGTCTTGACCTGAATCACATCATCTTGAYTACCAGAAGTATTTCTACCAACTGATGTTTGGATACCTTCACCTCCACAAACGTCTAAATGTTCCTTCACATCTTTGTTTGTTGTTGAAAGGCTTGTATGATCAATTTTTGATCTTTTGGACCTTTTATTGTATTCAGTAGTTTCTTCTTGACCAACTAAAAGAAATTCTGAACGAGTTCTTCTCTGTTTGGGGAAGTCCACAAAGTTTGATTTTGATTGCAAAAGTTGCCTAACATTCATATTTCCAAGTTTGCTAGCTTGATCAGCTTTATCCTCTGAGGTCTCCAAAGCATAAGTGTCTGAACTGCTCTTTTTCCTCAGAGAAACATGACTTATAACATCGATATGCTCCCTAGAATGATTCAAATTGTTTCTACCTTMTGAATGGCTGATTTTCATTGAACCCCTAGTTCGATGAGCGACGGGTCCAAGAGAAACATGTTGATCCAGCATAGGAAGTTTCTCCAAAGATTTTGAACCAGGTGATGCAGTATTATAAGTCCCATCAATCTTATCTTCCTTTGTTTTGCCAACCATCTTTGATACATTGCTCAACTTTCCAATGATATTTTTAACCATGTCCTTGCAGAACTTACCCCTTTTTGGTTCTCTTTTTCCATGCTCTGCAGCCAATTTCTTTCCAGAATTCTTAGATAGACTACGCGACAAASCAGAGAAGTACTCATGTGATCCCGKAAAAGTCCTAGCTTTCTTAGATTGCCTTGTAACAACACCAGCACCAGACGAACACGCATCTTTCTGATGGAGGCTCTGCTCTAAATATGATCTGCAACCTGCTTCATCACAAGAGCTCTTGCTTGCACTGTTGGTACCTCCATTCCCATCATTATCAGTAAGACTTACAGCAAAGCGCAAGGCTTCCATAGCATCAGCAGCCATTTGTGTGTCTAAACCCACATCCAGCACGGCAGGTGCATCATTATCATTTCTATCATCTGCTTGCCTATCCCCTGAAGCAGCATTTACCTCTCTATCCAATTCCTTCATTAGATCCTTTTTGAAGCTTGCCTCTGTTAGCTCACATGACATACCATTTAAGCTCKGACTTTTGGACGAAAGCTTTGAATCAGATAAAACTGCATCTTTTAATTTTCTMTTGTTGTTAAGTTGCTCCTCCTTGTCTTCATTRTCTTTAAGAGTCATGCCACTTTTGGAGTTCAAACACCAGGACTTCCTAGAAGGCTTAAGCGGTTTCCGCCTCTGACTTCCATTATCAAAGAACAGTTCTTTTTTCTTTTGGAAAAATTCTCCCCCTCCTTCATCTTCAAGATTATCATCCCAACTAAAAGCCCTATTTTCTCCCTCTCCAATTTTGGTAATAGCTTTCTTGACCAAACTTTGAGTCCCTTTTGCACTACAGATAGGCTTTGATTTCCCATCAGTGGATCCCTTGAAGACAACTTCTTCAACTCTCTCAATGATATTAAGTTTAACAATCTTGTCCACAACTTCAAGTGCATTAGCCTGTGATAAGTCACCAGGTTCTTGAGAATCTACATAGCTTAAACCACCCAAACCATCTTCCGATGCAAAGAGACGCAAGCCTGGATTATCAACAGTGGCCATACCATCATCTGGTCGTCCGATATCAGATGCACYGTCATCCATAAAAAGTTTTCTTGCTGCTGAACTGCCTATCTTTCGTGAACCTTCATTCCTAGACCCAATTAGTTGATCATACTCCTCCTGAGTATGTATTTGATCAGTTTGGTTACATTCATTTCCCGACTCAAGCAAATCTCTGCTATCAGATATTCTGTGGTTCTTATTACTGGGGTTACATTCATTTCCAAACTTGAGTGAATCTATGATAACAAATAGTCCATCTTTCTCAGCATTCTTCTGCTCTAGAGAATTGTCACTAGCAGAACATGAGTTCTTGTTTCTTTTCAAGGCCATGTTTCGAGCTGCCAAACCAGAGGCTCGAATTGATGCAGCACGAATAGAAGTAAACCCTCTAAGCACAGATCCTGAAAAGGCAAGCACAATTTACAAGTTCAGAAGGAATAGGTAGATTATAATCCATGAAGTCCTTTAATATCAAATCAAAATTATACCAAATTAGAAAGAGAGACAAGCATATCATCATACAGCAACAACTACAAAAATGAAAATCAGTAAACCTGAATGATGCTCTCCATTGCTTATTGCATCTGATTCTGCTTTAGAATCTCTTTCACCTTGTTTGTTAAGACCACCGGGCAGAGTATCCCCTGGATCAATAGAACAATTACCACCTCTTTGTGCAGAGTCCACAACAGATATAACCTGAGGGTCGCCCAAGACCTCAGTGTCACTACCTTCCTCATCATCACGATCAACAGGAACTTCAGTTTGAAACTCATTCAGGACTTGGGTTTGACCACCTAGATCTGACGGCACAGTTTCACCACAAAGTTCATCTACTTGGGTATGACCACCGAGATCCACCAGTTGTGTTTCACCACAAAGCTCATGTACCTGAGCATGACAACCAAGATCCACCTGTTGAGTTTGACCACAAAGCTCATGTACCTGAGCATAACAACCGAGATACACCTGTTGAGTTTCACTGCAAAGCTCATCTACTTGGGCATGACCACCAAGATCCACCAGTTGAGTTTCCTCACAAAGCTCAACCACTTGGGTCTCACCACCAAGATCCRCCATTTGAGTCTCAAATGCATCTCCAAATGGAAAGAAATAATCAACTGGRGCAGTATTTTGAAGATACTGAAAGCCATCAGTGTCATCACCGTCATGTCCACCACCTAAGTCATCTAAAAGCCAATAGTTCTCCCATATAAATGTTGAAGATAACAGAAAATAAACCAAAAGATTTACTGGATGGGAGATAACAGAAAATAAACCAAAAGATTTACTGGTTTATGGATCAACTGCATTATTGAACATGAACTAAACCCACATTCACATTTTACTCAAAATAATCCCAAAGTTCATTGCTTTTTCAACCACATCTTCTAACATAAATAGGACAGCACAGCTCCTTCAAACACACAGACCAAAAAAAGGAAAAGGTATACACTAACATTCAGCACAATACAAATACCAAGACCGCCTCAGGCAAGAAACTAATTACCTCCACTGAAAAGCAAACTTTTACTTCACAAGAATGTAATGCGTCTCTATTCCTTCATCTTGTGCTTACAACTAAATAACCATTCTAGAAGAACTGAACATATAACGCAAAAAAGATCCTCATAAAAACCAAAGCTCGAGGGCATTAAAAATGGTATCTTTCCTCACATATATTACGCCCATTGAAGCACTAGAAAATACCAAGAAGCTCCTTTTCTATTCGCCAATATTTTTTTAATAAAGAACCATAAAATAAACAAAAGTGCAGCAAATTTAACGGAAAAACAAAATAAATTTACCAGGCAATGGAGAAAATTCATCATCAACAGGCTGACTATCAAAATCGCTTAAATCAGCATCCAAATTATTATTAGTCCGTTCGATCTTCTTCTCACTGTCTCCAAGAGGACCCATCTAATTCATCTACGAACAGAGTAARGAACACCAAAAACTACTCAAAAAAGAAATTATATTATAATATAATTGAAGAGACCACTTTCTAAATAACGGAATTTCGAGTCTTACAGGGTAGGAAAGACACGAACAGGGAGAAGGAAAAGTGAAGAGAGATTAGGGTTCGGAGAGGAAAGAGGAGGAAAAATAAGAGGAGGGAAAGTTACTATAGGATTTTGGAGGGAAAAGCGATTCCACTCTGCCCTTTCACTAGCTTTAAAGTGAGGAAGCTCTGGATTTTACTGTATTGGAACCTATCAGTACGATGTGATGTGGGGCGGTGAAAAGAACGATGTTCACGAAAAATCAAAACTTAAAAATAGAAAATAACAATTTAGAAAATCAAAACTTCCGATTAGGGGCGTTCCGAGAATCGAACTCGGGACCTCTCGCACCCAAAGCGAGAATCATACCACTAGACCAAACYCCCACATTCTTCGGATCTTCATATACAAGGAAAGAAATTAATGTAAATTTTTTAAAAACTGTTTTGAAAAGCACATGATTATAAAACAATTATTTTTAGTTAAATGAGTTATAAAGAAGAGAGAGATGAAGCTCAAACAACTCGCCTTCCAAACTTAATGGATTAAATACAGTAAAGAACGTGAGAAAGTTTGAAATTTGAAATTGTGTATTAAATAAAATTGATTTTAGTGTGATTATTATTTGTAAATGATTTTAAAAAATAAAAAGAAKAAATTTATGAGTTGTATTGACAAAAGGACGACAAATATCTAGAAAAAATTATCTTGAATAATTAACTATTAAATAATCTAATCGATAAATCAATAATTGAATAATTTTGTATTCAATATTATTATCATATTGTATCATTTCGACTTTGGAATAAACGCTTGACCAAATATAGCCTTAATTTTCCGGTGAAATCAGGAGTTGACACTTTGCACTCCTTATCCAAATACAGCCTTAATTTTGTCGCAAAGGCTTGTATGGGCACTTTCTGTGGAACGGAGGAGGAAAGTGCAGTCCATGTTCCCTTACCATGAATGCATGCCAAGAGGGTTTGGAGGAGAGCTAGGCTAGATACTGCGGGGACTTTCCGTGGAGCTTCGAATCTCAAGGAATCCATGACCTATCTGTGATTTGCAGGTGCTGGCTGATGATAGACTTACTCTCGGCTTTGATGCTAATATGGGGTGTGTATGGCTATGGCAGGCACGTAATGAKTTGGTCTTTGAGAATAAGAGGACTCCAGAGGAGAGGAGGAGGTGTCGGATGGTGGATGCAACTTCCTGAAGGATTGGSCCGGTCATAAGGGATGCCGCAGTGGCAATGGTTAGAGGCTAGCATAATTAGCTCTGCTCGYAGGTTTGGGGTTGGGACAAGTGACTGTGGAGTCCGAATGCCTAACGGCTGTGCAAAGGATTTGTCTCCTCTCGGAGGAGTTYTTGAGCTCATTAGACAGCAAGCTGCTATGCTGGYTTGTGAGGGGTTCCCCTATGTTCCTGGTGAGGCAAATAAACCTGCGCATATCTCAGCTAAAATAGGCTGTYCTATGATCAGTTAAAGAGTATGGTTGACAAGTCCCCCTCAAAAATGTAATTCCCTCACTTTTGGCTGACTTATCTATTGAATGAAACGCATCCAGTTAGACACATTTGGTTTTRCAGAAAAAGGCTTGTATGGGCACGCGACAAACTCAGAAAGGTGGCTAAGACCAAGTAMCCACGGTGACTCCTYCCTARTGCCTAGTCTCAGAAATGGCAAAGACCCGGCTCCTAGCCTTCAAAAGGCTACGCATCCAAATATGCCTTTCTCGGCAGTCATTCACCATTCCAAGTTAAGATTTTCCTTGTAGAGTTAAGGTTTTAGCTACCTGGCCGGGCAGTGATCGGACATGCCCTAGAAGAACCCTTCAGGSCGAGTGGCCTCTGAAGTGTCCTGCCTTGACTTGCCTTGAAACTCCACAGTTCCGGCAGCTTTCTTTTGAACAAAAAGATTATTTTCTACAGAATTGTAATGTCAACCAGTATCCGCTCTTTGTCCTTCGTGATAAGAGGAGTGATTTCCTGCAAATGTGAAGATTATATAAAACTATCAATGACTTGAAATCTCCTAGCTCCAGCTTCCGGTCGGCTGATTTCAAACTATGCTAAACTGTGATGCCAGGTAGGGAAACACTGCTACCTCCAGCCCCACCACCCGCTGAAACCATCACAAAACCAACCAAAGATAGATCATAGCACGATCCGACGTATAGGCAAAGCTATGGTCCTTCTTCCCCAAATGCATCAGAGTATAATGAGATCGTTCGCGCGCATAAACAAAACTGTATGATYGAAATGTCAGGATTTCAAATTCAACGGTATTTCCAATTCATAATAATGTGAAAACCCCAATACTGATGTGCATATCAAGGTAACTCAAAAGGAATGTAATGCAGTCCAAAAACTCGCAGAATTGTGTACAAACTAAACTCAGAAAGATTAGTTTAATTAAGTAKTCTTTAACCTTTAATTTGGCCAGACACTAGCTGTTACCCTTCTGCCAAAACAATTCCTTGTTACAACTAGGCCTTCTTCTGTACAGAAAAGTCCCAGCTACTACATAAATATGAAAGAACTCTAAGCAAGAGCAAAAACCTATTATCTTGTTGTATCAGCTAAAACAAAAGTAGGAAAGAGGCATTGCTGCAGGATCAAGCTCCAAGAAACCTCTCAGGCTGCCATCTTTCTCTTCTGTCAGGCGAAAAGCTGGAATCTGATGCGAGAACCTAAGTACCTCAGCCGAAGGTATTTTCATAGTCACCGTCATCTGTCCTTCCWTCTGAGGCTTGAAAACAGATTTAAAGCCATTCACTTGTTCTAGGACCGTGACTGTTATTCCTACATCATTTTTGTTCAGAACTTCCACAATGTGGTATTGACAATTTCCCAACTCTGAAGATCTAATTTCAGCAGTCCAATCCTTATACAAGGCCCAAACGTCACCTGTTTGAGGAAAAATGGAATAAATATGCTTTTCACCAATAGATTCCACTCTCACCTGATGAGAAAAGACATCGGGGCTATCATACTCGCACTGTTCTCCAAGCTTAAATTTTCCGCAACAAATTGGCATTTTGTTGTCTTTCCAATGGATTATATCTTTTGATGGTGAACAGGAAATAAGCCATCTCAAGTGCAATTGGAAACCACTAGYGGAATCAATTTTCCAAACCCTACCATAATATTTTGGTAAGGCATCTTCATCACCATATAATGCCCATATTTGACCAACCTCGAATTTTTGCAATGATCTTTCAGCATCAAAGTCATAAAATACCGGGTCAGGAACTTTATAAATTTCCTTGGTGAAACCGTCAGAACCATTGCAATTGGACTTTCGACCATCCCCTACTCCGGCTTGCCCTAAAGATGAATTCCTTTCATATTTTGCCTTGAATCCCAATTCCTCTGCTTCACTTTCATCAGACACTATAATAGGTTCAATCACATTGGCCATAGTTGCATTTCCTTTGGATCCTGGATTCTGCAAATGGATCTGAGATGCATCATCCTTCAGATTAACTTTACCTACAAAACATTCCTTTCCTCCAGACTTTTCCTTCTTTTCCACAAATTTCGTTGGAGATGCACATTCTCGAGACTCACTCTTCRTTCCCCAAGTATCTTCCGGTAATTTAGAACAAGATCCATTAAGATGGTTTTGTCCTTCAACTTTATCCAGATTTTTGGAAACATCAACTCCAGCAGGACTGCTAGGTAAAGAAGCAGGGTCAAGTTCAAAAGACCCTACTGGAACATTTTTCCCTTCATTCCCAGTCATTCGGAAAGAAGGAACCTTATGAGAGAACCTTAACATTTGCTTCACTGGAATTCGAGGAAAGTCCATGCCTTTCTTCCTTGATCGACAAAACAGACAAGCAAAGTCTTTCAACTTATCCAAGTATGCAACTTCTACGCCAATATTATCATCGTAATTCGACAAAATTTCAACAAACTCATACTCATACTTATTCTTGCTCTGCGGATCAGAATGCCAATTAATATCCCAGTCTTTAAAGATGGCCCATGTTTCCCCTTTTCTTGGATATATCTTATAATTATTTCTTCTGCTTCRCTTCTCCCAGCAGGCCAAATGGGAGAACATTCCATGATCTTCACAGTTTTCAAAGCTTCCATGTCTGAAATTACCACAAGAGACTGGCAAACCTTCACCGACCCACTTGATTTCATCCTTGTCATCTGGGTTTGGCTCTAACCAGGTGATTTGCAGCTTAAACCCAGGCAAGTGAACTTTCTTGATCAGAGCATAGAATCTAGGCATGGCATCCAAGGTATCATAAACAGCCCAAATTTGTCCAGCAGCAAAGCATTCTTCTTTTCTTTCTTTATCAAAGTCACTAAAATCTGGATCAGGATATTCATAGATCGCTGGAGTAATATTTTTTTCATCATCCTTGGAAAGCGATGCCTTGTCATAAGACTTCGCGGCTTCCTTCTGTCCATTTTGCAAATTCAGTTTAGCAGAATTCTCACTATGTTTATCCTCCTTCGAATTCTCCACGATGTCAGGAGCAAGACCASCTTGCTTGTGGATCACATGCCCCTCGGCAGCACAGGAAAATCCACAGGATCTTGACCTTTTTGATGGTTTCACCAAATCATCATCACTGCTCAAATTTTCATCGTAAGATATCTGCTGCTTAGAACGAGCAGATCTACGGAGGTTCTGCGCACTGTGACAACCAAATTTTTGTCCATGCACATCATTACCCTTTTCTTCAATATCCATATCTTCCTCATCTGTGCTGCTCTCAGAGTCAGAACTTTCACTGGATTCTACTATCTTGCTTCTCTTCTTATTCTTTGTTCTCGAGACCTTCTCAGGAGTGAATATCTTCTGCCGCAATGACTCAGTACTAACACCTCCGTGATTCTCTGTCCTCAAAGAGGACTTCTTAGAATTACTTTGCGGTACAGCTGTAGCATGATCGTTCCTGGAACCTCCTCTCTGTTGGGAATGTGTAGGCGGACTCAAATTAGTTCCAGAGGTTCCACTTGGGGTCTCGTAACCTGTGAAGGACTTTTTGCAGTTTTGACAGGATAGAGTTCTGTTGACTAACTCCTTATAATATTGGTACCTCATAGAACAAAAGGGGCAGACAGTCCAGAAAGTTGATCGGTGATTATCAGATTCGGATTGCTTCTGCTGGTTATGTTGTTGGTGCTGTTGATTCATGAATGGAGTAGCATTGTTTGGAAAAGGGTTATGGAACCAAGAATGTACCCCCCTGGGGTTTGGCTGTCTACTTCCATGCTGCATGGTCGAGTTTGATAATGGATATCTTCCAGATGCTTTACATTTTCTGTCGTAGATCATCCGCTTCTCACTATCCAAAAGGACCTTCTGAGCTTCACCAACAAACTTGAAAGCATCTGATGCACCAGCAAGCTTGTTCTTGTCAGGATGAAGCAAGAGAGCTAACTTGCGATATTGCTTCTTGATTGCTGTCTCATCAGCTGTTGGCTCAACCTGGAGAATACCGTACCAATCATTCTCATTCCCAGAAACCTTATCTTGAGCAGCACAATGCACATCACAAACCAAGATCATCTGAGAAATGTCTTTGAGATCAGGACAGAGCTTTTGGGCCTTTTGAGCTACCTTCTTTGCACTGACAAAATCTTTACTTGCCATCTTCTTCTCTGCCATTTCTTTGGCCCTGATGGCCTCTTCTTTATTACACTCCATCAGTGAACTGGGTGTCTGGAATCCAAACAAACCAACTTGATTGGCCTCACAGATTGTCAAATAGCTAACTTTGCACCCAATGCTTGGAAGCCTCACAAATATTCTTCACCAGTCAATAAAATATCCCTCAACTGGCGAGTATCTGTAAATTCAGAGAAGATTAAAAGCATTAGAGACAGTYAGACAAAGGAAACAGAAATGCAGGAAACTTTTTCCTTTCTTCAGAATGTGCCACCAAAATAGGAAGATGAACAAGGCCATAATACTTTCAGTATAGTGGTTACTTGAGAAACCTCCTACAAAAGGACCTCCTATTATCAACTTYGATGTCATGATTGGTTACAGCTCTAAAATGCAATTTTCCCTATAAATGAAACTGCAATGGGTTGAAATATATTGGTTTATCATGATTTAAGGTTCAATAACTTCTCTCCGATTTCTTGATCTTCCAAAAATTTTGCAAGAGATCGAGCTATCAACATTTGAAAAGGATATTCGGCTACTTCCTTCCACGTATTGGAAAAGGATCTAACTCCCCCTAAATGCAAAAGATAAATCTATAGCAGGACGCAATATAATATCTCAACCGATTTACTTACACAATAAAGACCTTCCACACAAAAGGCTAAAAGGAAAATGAAAAAACCAATTCCTATATGGATGTCTGCAAATATGCAAGGTATGCARAGAAAAGTCACAGACTAAACCTTGCACTCCAAATGCCACTTATATGCGCACCAAGTCCAAAGTAGTACTTTTCAGTACATTTTGACATTCTGATCCGACATACCTCAACTAAAAGTTTGACATCCACAAAGGTGTTATAACCAGCCATGTGAGACAAGCAAAAGAAAATACAAACACTACAATAATGCAAGCAGCAAGCATTAGGAATTTACGCATAGAGATCATATGGATATCTTACCAAAGCGCATGCTCAATATCAATACACWGGATATCAGATATGTATTTTAGGAAAGAACTTAAACTTTCTAAAGGATTGATATATCTGTAAACATGAATTAGAAACATAATGCAGTATAGACAAATGAAGACCTATGAAGACATGTTCTTCATATGGATTGCATGCTATATCAAACATAAATAAATACTTCAAAAGAAAATTCTCTTCCTACATATTTATCCATAAAAGGAAGCATGGAATAGCTCGACCAGAAAGTAAAATAAAGTCTCTAAAGTACATCTGGATAAGTAAATGATTAAAAAGTATACCGAGTGCAATAAATCATAGCAGCATTAACAGATGTGACATGAAGTGATGTACCCAAAAGTATGTAGGGACCTCACAGTTACAATAAGTTGCCGTCACACAGTTAAAATATACAAACATGACATAAAGTAGCATTCTGAAAGAGGTGCTCTTAACGTATGGAATACTACGTCTGACATGCATATTATCTCATCATTTTGGGAATGATATTTCACCACAAAAAAAAAATTTAAACTTTGGTGTATCTTCTAAAGGATCTTTTCAAATAAAAAATCTTGACTTGAAGTGCAAAACACTATTGGTTAT
This sequence comes from Rhazya stricta, assembly GCA_001752375.1. NCBI lineage: Eukaryota > Viridiplantae > Streptophyta > Magnoliopsida > Gentianales > Apocynaceae > Rhazya > Rhazya stricta. The sequence continues at coordinate 2,499,172 of MEJB01000003.1, read as the reverse complement.
GAGGATCAGGTTCACGTCTTTTTAAACATACAGCTAGTAAACTTCCAATATTGYACCATTATAAGCCTAATAATAGAACAAGAAATGAAAAATATGATGTCCCCATGGGCTCCTTGCCTGAATGTCAACCTAGATGAATTTTATACCGAAGAAAGGACAAAACAGAAACCAAAAAAAATGAAAGGAAAACAACTAGATGCGGGTAAAATGCTACAATCTTACCTGAAATTGTCCAACTGCCCTCTTCCCCTTCTTCCCTTGTCTTGTTTCTCCCCCTTAAGGTTTCAAAGTCATTTGAATTGATGGCTGATAGGGCGGTGACTGGCTGCAACATAAAGGAAATTCACCATTAACAGCATCACAAAATGTAACAAATTTCATCGAAGCTGGTAAAGGTTGGAGTTCAATTAATTTCTGCCRGAGGGATATGAGATGATAGAGTTGATTACTTCATACTCATTCTTTGACGCAATGATTGCTCGTGTACTTTTCAACAAGTTCTCTAAAAATGTAATGGTTCCAACACTGTCATCCTTAATGAAGCATTACAGGCCCATGCCTGCAAGCATTGGTGAAAACAAAGACAGTTTGAAGAAATAGATCACAAGGGACAAACAAGAGCAAAAACATTCAGTTCAGGTTGGAATTCTTTTGCCATTTCATTTAAACTGAATCATGTACATGAAGCGTTTTTTATGTCATATYGCAAAGAAATATCATGATATAGTTGTTCTTGAAACTTTATCGAGTCTTATGATCATTATCCTAACAAACACATGCGAAGGAGTATTAGGGACAAGAAAAAAATGTCAATAGCACATTGCTGTTAGACACAAACCTGTGAGGTATCACTTTCAGAAGACCTGCGGCCTCGACAGCCTACAAACTTGTTTGGACGATCAATGCAAAGGCCCCTAGCATAGCCCTTAAAAGTAAAAGGAGGGTCAATTGGATGTCTTAACAAAATAAAAATAAAACAGGAATTCTTCATCAAAAGGCAGGCAGAGGYAAGAATACTTAATCAGAACTGAGCTATTGCCCTATCTCTGTCACTTGCCTATCCACTATAGCTGAGGGTGGAATCCCTGAGCAGTAGCTATTTACCTAAAGTTCACTTTTGGCTACCAAAAAAGTTAACTAAAGGTACTAACCTTTGCATAGTTCTCTCTCTCATCAAATAGAAATGCCAAGAAAGGAATTCTTTGGATAAGTGAAACGATGCTAAAAGATTCCTTTTGTTTCTAATTTAAACCTTTAGCAAGAAAAAGTGAAAACAAAACTTTTTAAGCCTTAATTTGCATCAGGTAGTTTAGAGTGTACAAGTGGATGAAACAGAGAGGATGCAGTGATGAAGAAAACAGAGCAAAACAGTGGGTCTAGGTCTTCTAGCCAAGAGTCAGGGTAGTCCAACATCATCTGATCTCGATGAAATTTGGGGCATGAGCTCTCCTCAAGGTGCTCTTCACATCTATTAATTCGGATTTTTAAGTTCACTCCATATTTTTCTGAAATCCCCTCTAGTGAACTCTCTTGGACTTTGATGTTGTGTTGAAAACTTTCTCTATGTTGTTTTATTGCTTGTAATAGTTCCGGTGCCCCAAGGAAAACTCATGGTCCCACTATTTTTATAGTTGAGATTTTACATAAGGACTTCGATTGGCCCTGTGATTTTTCTTTGGTTAGGGGTATTCAATGTAAATTTCCTATTGTTATGCACTGCCTTATTTCTTATCAATTACTATTTTTATCAATACTACATGAAAGTTATTGTACTTGGTCATGTGGGTGATATTTCCTATTTTTACCAATTCCTATTTCCATGTTTCTTTAATTGCTAATCACCCCCAACAAGACAAACCAATAAACCGACACACCAGAAACATTCACCGGAAGGGCAATATGTTGGCAACAACCATATCAATCCAAAGCACCTCAAACATAACACATAAGAGGTTTTCCTCCTCCTTCCTGAAATGCAGATATCCTAGTCTTTTTTATTAACATAATACGTAGTGACAGAAATTTCTATACAAGAAAAACTCTATTGAACCAAAATGGAAAAGGGAAAAAATAAGCAACAACTGCACCTAYGGCAAAATCAACCAAATTTTAAGCAATTCATCAGAAACAGCACCGAGGCCATTATGAATATCAACAGAAAAGAAAAGAATCAGTAAGAAATAAATTTCAGCCTCACGACATGATGCCATATTAATTGATTGATAATAAGTTAAATAGRTRAACCATCTTTCTTAAATAAGTAGTCCCATAAGTCAACCACAAATCCACATGTTATAGTCCAGATAAACCACCCCCCTCCCGAACCCACCAAAACAAAAGAAGGAAGACTTGCAAGCTGACGAGAGAGCCATAATCACCCAACAAAGGCCAAAATTGGGCTCAGTACAGCGGTAATAAGTCAATGTTTACTTCATTTCACACCACACCTCTAGCTCAAAACAGGTGCATGACCATGCATTGCAGCAAAGGGCCAGAAAATATATGGTTGAGACACCCTACAACAGAATGACAACAAAATAAATAATCAGTGGAAGCTCATCAAAGATTTATTGAAGATCATCACCTCCAAGCTTTCCAAACAAACCAACCCATCTACCCAAAATTTCATAGAAATAAAATTTTCGCATAACAGAGTGTCCAACCATTTCAAAAACCCTAGAAGAAATCAATCAACTTACTAAATCATTCTGAAAAACCACAAACAATTTGCATGAAAAGATACAAAAGCACAGAGAATTCAGAAGCAAAAACAGTAAAATGGAGAGATAAACTATCTTACTTGTTGACTTTCTCTTGACAAGACGCGCATGCAGCGAAGGAGAGAGAGAGAGAGAGAGAGAGAGAGAGAGAGAGAGGGAGAGAAATAGAAGACAGCGGGTTAAGGTGCCAACAATGAAGAGGAGCGAGAGTATGCATCCAAGTGAATATGGAGAAAGAAAGAGAGTGAAAGAGGACGGAAGAAGAGAGTAGTCCTCGAGTTTGCTTTAATTACATTGAAACTCCTGGATTAATGCCTTAGTGGCATTCCGGAATTATGTTGAGTTTGAGGGGTAATTACRTGACTTTATTTTTTCCAATTTTACCCCTAACAGAAAATCAAATTACAACTTAATTTCTTGATTGTTGATAACTCGTTCAATAAAGTATAGCAAAGATTACCTAGCTTGTATCTCTTCCGCTCACATCATACCAAATTTACCCCTCATAGATTTTAAAATGTTATTGCTTTTTTATGGTAGATTGTGTCTTTGAGTACCTTTCTTTATTAGTTGGTACCATATATAGAAGAATAAATTCTTCTACTAACTTCCTTTTTTTTTTTTTTTTGAGTGTTAAACATTATATTAGATACAATGTTAAAAATATTGAAAGTTAATCAATTAGCAAGTTAAGTTCAAAGTATTTTATATATTTTAATATTTCGATTCACACATATGCCATGTATAGTTTCATTTTTTTTAATGTACAGATTATTTACGTAAATTGTATTCAGCAATTAACGTGTATCAAAATAACTCGTGCAATTTATTTTATTTTATTATGTTGAATTGAAACCACTCACATTATGGAAATTAAATAAGTAATAAAGGAGCTATCCGCATACGAAGATGAATGAATCTATTAGATGGAAATTAATACTCAAGAGTTTTCGACAAATATTATCTCAATTAGGAAAGAAATCTTGATACTTTGAGGCTTCATCCTAATTGACACAAACTTAATATATTTATTGTGATAAATAATATTTTTAATTATAATTTATATGAGAAATAACATATTATTTTTTATATTTTTAGGGATATAAAATACAAAGCTATATTGCTCGCAATGATGCAATTGAAAGATTCGACGTTAATTTGAAATAGAAAATCAAAATGTTACACGAAATGGAAAATATACGAAAATTTTTACACACACTTACAAGCGCTATTATAAAAATAACGTGTAATAACCACCTTTAATCATAGTAAGTATTCTTTTGGAATTATCCTATAAGCAAGCAACCAAAACATTTTTTTGAAAATATTTTTAACAATACCTCTTATCAATTTAAATAAACTTTATCTCTCTAGACCATTTTTCTCTTATATTCTCTCTAGAATATAAATCAAATTTGTTAATTTTTAATTTTGAAATATAAATATTCAATCAACGGAATTATTGACTATTAAAACTAAAAAAAATTAACTTTTCAAAACTTAAAAATAATTTTGAAAAAGAAGTTTCAATATTTTTGAAATATTTCACACATTTTAAATGTAATAGGAAGGCAGGCGTTACATGCAAACGCCGCGTCAGGCCAATATCGCTGCGCCTAGTATACTTTAAGCATCTGGTCGTCGTGGGCAATTTGCGTTCATAACTCGAGAAGTTTTTTTTTTTTTTTTTTTAACTTTAGATTATTCGAATAAGTGTAATATTTAATTTAAGTGGTATGTTAGTCAAAAAATCTTAAAAATTTGATAAAATTTAATCGGATATTTTAAATATTAAAAGCAAAGCAAGAAATCTTTTAAGAAAATAGTCTATTATAAAATATGTACGAGTATTATCGATTTGAAAAAATCAACTCAAAAAATTATTACTAAAGAAAATTAACTGTAAAGCATTATCTAAGCATTGAATTTTAAGTGTCTCTCAAGTTTACTTTTATAATTTTTTCAAGTGATAAACATAATGATCAAAAATGTACGAGAGGTCAATCATTTTGT
>MEJB01000003.1:2477480-2494414 GCA_001752375.1 Rhazya stricta | reverse complement strand
ACTTATTATATTTTGATTTAATTATACGTCGAATTATTTGATTTTTTGTTTTTTTGTTTTTTTTTTTTTTTGTTTGTTTTTTTTGTTTTTCCTGCTTTTTTTTTTTTTTTTTTTTTTTTTATTCCTTTTTTGGGGGTTTTCCCCCCCCCCCCTTTTCGGGGTTCGGCGCTCTGCAGAGAAGAGTTCGCAGATAGGATGTTTTTGTTTTGAGGTTTTTGTCTGTTACTCTCCTTCTCCCATATCCTCCCCCTTTTTCTTTGATTTCTCTCTTTTTTTTTTATTTTTGGTTTTTGTTTTTTGTTTTTTGTTTTTTATATTTATTTTTGGTGCATCTCTATATTTTGTTTCGCTTATTTTGTCCTTTAGATAATTCCCTCCTATTTTGAGTTTTAGTTTCTTTTATGCTTTTTTTTTCTCTTTAGCTTCGGGGTTTTTACGATTTTATCATTTTTCGGCCACACCCTTTTTTCTCCATCCTCTCAATGTTTATATTTTTATTTGTTTTCAAGTTTTTGTTAGCATATAAATTTATATTTAAATTGATGGTTGTTATTTGAATGGCCCCCTCCTCAATAATGTAATTTAGAACTGTTTATATATACAAAGTAAAGTAAAAAGTTTTAATTTTCCGTTAATTTTGTCGTGGGTTTTTTTGTTTGTAACAAGTTAATAAAGCAAATAAGAAAAAGATTAAAATAAAATTATTTCAGGTAACCTCTTCTTTGTTTTTTTTTTCCCGCATATCACAAAAAAGGGGGAATTCTTGCTACTCCAAAAAAGGGCTTTTTGAGATCCATGTGTTTGTATGGAGCTTTTGAGTCTCACATAAAAGTTTTTTTTCTTTTTCAATTATGAAATATGTTTCCAACATTTTGATTGTTTTATTTTTTCTTTGTTGTTTTTTCTTTTTCCGAAAGGGGCTTCGTTAGTCCAAATTGGTTTTTTAGTTGTTGTTGTTTCTTATTTCTTTTTATTGTGAGGGTGTGTTCGGTTTAGTATCGCTGCTGGGTAGTTGTTTGGTCGTTTTCTAAATAGTGTTTTTTTCTTTGAAACAAAAAAGGTTGCTTAGTTGATCGCCCAAACACTATGAGTTTAGACATTTTATTTTGCTATTTTCCTCTCTTTAATCTTTTTTTGTTTTTTTGGTGTTTTTGTTTTCTCCCCTCCGAGGCGGGTATTAATATTTTTATTTAACTTTTGTTGATTTTTTGATATTAGTTTTATTTTTTATTGAGGTTTTTTTGTGTTGGAAAAATCATGCTTAAATTTTGTTTTTTGTTTTCTTCTTTTTTTTTCTCTTTTTTTCTTTTTGCTGTTATTTCTTTTAGTTTTTAAGGAAAAAATAAATTTCTTTGTGAAAGAAATTTTTTTTTTTTTTTTGTTTTTTTTTTTTTTTTTAAAATTCTCGCGCTTTTTTGTTTTTTGTGATAAATCCTATTTAAAAGGCCTTTTTTTTTTTTTTTTTCTTTGCCCTTTTTGCCGCCTTTTTTCTTTCTTTCCTTCTCTGATGTCGATCCGGGGATTAGTTTAGCGCGGCAAAAAAAAAAGGGCCCCCTCCCATAAGGAAAAATTTTTTTCTTGTTTGGTTTTGTTTTTTGATTTCTTTTTTGGGGGCGCCCGCTTTTATTATTGTGTTTTTTTTTGTCTTTTTTGTTTTTGGGGTGTTTGTTTGTTTTTGTTTTTTTTTGTTGGGGGGGGGGCCTTTTTTTTCTTTTTTTTTTAAATAAAAAAAAAAAAAAATTTTAGTTTGGGCATTTTTTTTTATATAATAGTTTATTTATTCCCCTATTTTTTTTTTCTTTGTTTTCTCTTTTTACTTCGGGAGTTATTATAATTATAGAGAAACAAATTTGGTCATAATCCAATAAATTAATAAACAAATCTCCCTATCTACCCCAACACCACATCAAAGGATAAAACATAATCTTAATAAAAAAAATATAGTAAACAAATCAAAAAAATAATTGAAAAAACCTTATTTTTTTTTGAGTTTTTTTTCCATTGTTATTTTTTTTTCAAGCGGGGGGGGAAAAAATCAAAAAAAAAGATATTAAAGGCGGGAGCGCGCGGTCCCTCAAAAAAAACCCAAAAAAAAAATTGATAAAATTTTGGCTGATGGAGGAAGAGGAAGAATTTTTTTATGGTTTTTCGCGAGTAGAGATTCGGGGGAGAACATTTCGTCTACTAATCAGAATTATATTTCTTTCTTTACTGGTGGGCACACCCCGGCTGGTCTATTAATGGTGCTCGGGAAAAAGGGCCCAAAAATAAAAAAAAACTTTTTCAATTTTCTCCTTTCCCCCGCTTCTTGTTCTGTTTTTTTGTTTTTTTTTTGAAAAAAAACAACTAAAAAACCGTTTTTTTTGGTTTTTTGTTTTTTTTTTCACCAAAACTTTCTTTTTACCTTCAACTATTTTTACTTTTCATCCTAAAACTATCTTTTAAAAATCTCAAACTTATTTTTTTTTTATAATTCAATCTAATTTATTCATATCCTAACCATAAAAATGAATTAAATTTTCTCATTACTTTAGTCTAATGAATTCATATTCCTAAGTAAATTCACTAAATTAATATTAATTTCTCTAATCTTTTCATAAACAAATATTTTTACATTTTATAATTAAATTATTATATAATTTAAAAATAAAATAAATATAAAATCAATTCTTAACATATATTTTTAATTATTTCCTTATAAAAATTAATATTTCCAAAATTATTTTTAATGAATATAAAAAATAAAAACAAGAGTCTAACATCAAATAATTCCCTTTCCAAATCAATTCCTCACTTACTTACATTTATATTATTAATTCAATATAAATGCCCTTTTTTTTTAAATAAAATAGAAGATTCCCATTTAAAAAAAAAAAAAAATCTTCCATAAATAATACTCCACAATCCTAAAAAAATATCAACTCTAACATAACCTCAATAGATTTCCTCTCCAAGAACATTTACTCCAAGTTATTAAGTGCAACATCACTAAATTAATATTTTTAAATACTTAAATATTTATAAATTTATAACTAATCTAACAAAACTTTTAAAATCTTTATAATAATTATTTTCACTTATTCCATACTTTTAATCTTTAGTAATTTATAATCGTTCATCATAAAAATAATAATCAAATAAAATATTTAAATTAAACATTATTTATAATATAAAATTACTAATATAAATTATTAAAAATCATTCATCTAACTTTAAATACACAATTTATTTTTCTTATTAAATATTTATTTATTCAAAATATAAATAAATTAATTTATATATTCTTTTTTTAATCGAAAAAAACAATTATAATAAATCTTTAAGAAAATATAAACAATTCCTATAAAAAAAAATCAGTATAACATTACTAATTATCACACATATAAAAATAATTTACTCTCTTAACATTTTTATCATTATTTAATCACTTAAAAATTTATAAAATAATTTATAACACTTAAAATTCATTAAAACTTACATATCTCTAATAATAATTTTTATTATTTCAATAATACTCTTACATTATTTAATGTACTATTTCTTAAAAATTCTTGTCTTAAATTAAATACATTAATTTATCAAATTTTAATTTCTACATAACTTATAATATTACACTACAATAATCTAAATTAAAAAAAAAAAAAAAAAAAAAAAATAAAAAAAAATACTCCTATTATTAACAAATCCCACACTACCAATTCTCAAAACATCTCAGCTATATTTCCTACCCGTTCCATTAACCCTCCTTTTACATCTAAAATGAATTGAATTCAAATTTAACTCTTCAAAATTATTTAATAAAATTAATTTTTTATTAATATTCCAATAATCCTTTTATAAATTATTATCTCCTCCACAACAACAACTATTATATAAAAATATATATAAAATAATTAATCAACTAATTATACAAAAACTAAAAAAAATAACTTCTAACTAAAAATAATTTAAAAAGCAATATTTTTAATATTCACATTTTATTTAAATTATCGTACACGCAATACCCCTCACCAATATCCTTCTCCCTAATATACTTATCATTTCTTCTTTTCATTTCATAATCAGAATCTTTTTTTTTTTTTTTTTTTTTTTTAACTTATATTATTTATATAATATTAATAATATTACAAAATCAAAATTTTATAAATTAATCATATTTTTAAACAAAACCAAAAATTCTTTAATAAAATAATTCATTAAAATATTTACTATATTATTTAAAAAATCAGCCAAAATTATACTGTAAAATAAAATAACTTAAATCATTATCTAACATAATTAATTCTCAATTTATTATAATTTTCATTTATAAAACAATACCAAAATGTACATATCCCAACATTTTATCTTAATCAAATTATCAATTCTATACTCCCTCTTTTTTTTTTCCTCATAAATTATTATATTTACCTTAACATTATTCAACACTTTATTCAAATAACAACAAATAAAATACCATCATTTATTAATCTTTTCAAATCCAAAATAAACCATTCTTTAACTCATAACAAATCAAATTATTCAATTACATAAATTAATCTTTCATAATTTATCAATAAAATTATATATTAATAAATATAAATCTTATAATTAAAATTATATTTATTTATTATATATTTAATTCAATTTCAAACTCTTATAAATTCCTAATATAATACAAATTAAATAATAATTAAATAATTAAATATAAATATTAAATTTTTAGATATTATCATACATTTATAAAAAAAAATTTCATATTAAAATTTAATTGATTATCCTAAATACCTTTACTTCCAAATTCTCTTTAATAACAAATCTCCTCATTTATGCTCTATGATCCATCTTTTTATCATGTTATACTCTATAACCTTTTTATTTTTTTTCAATCTATCTTATAGTCTTTAAAAAAAAAAAAAGAGGCACTTCATATTGAAATTCATAATAATAAAATGCTACCAGCTAAAGTGAGGAATTGATTGTGATGATTAGCCCTCTTTTTATTATATTTTTATATTATATTAAAACTAATCTTTGGAAAATACTTAATACATTACTTATCAGAAACAAATTCCCAATACATATTGTTCCCGCCATTGCCATCTTCTTCATTCAATTTCTTCCTTTTATCCAATTATCCCTCCTCCTTTCACCTTATAAAACAATGTAGCAATATTTTGTTTATGACAACCTGATTAAGAGAACAATTCAACTATATAAATTTAGTGAAATTTACTAGGGAAACATATGAATTCATAGCCTATTGCAACAATAGCTCCATGAGAACAATCTTCATTCCCCTTTTCTATGGTTAGATYTGAATCCCTTCAGCCATTGAATCCATCAACACCCCACAATCAGTTCGAATTTCACTTACKACAGCCTAGTTCTTCGGCTGCACAACGTCAACACTAGACTTGAAGCGTCCCACCCCAGAAGGAATCGAAATTGCAGAGCTTACAGCAGTTTGTTGAGTACAAGCAGATTATTTGTCTAGTCGAGATTCTCAGCATTCCTCTGCAACATCATAATTCACCCTTTGAATCCAGCCAATTCAGTCCTGCTAGGGAAAGAAAAAAGAGCTGCTTGCATCATGGCCTGGAAATACTTGATGTTGAAAAAAAGACAGCCTGCTTGGCCTTTGGATCACTACACAAATGATCTTAAAGACTAGTGTTTTTACTTCAAGCAATAGAACCATGGAGAATTACTACCTTTCTCATCCAAAAACTGAGCAACAACCAAGCAAAGAACCAAATGGTCCTCTCAAGCAAAGAAATACAAGATTGCCAAGGATCTTCCTTTGGAGAAGGAAAGACAGAAAAAAAAAAAAAAAAAAAGAAACTCTTTTTCTTGAAAAAAAAAAAAAAAAAAAAAAAACAGGGAAACAACGTTCACCTACAGACATGAAACCAGCAAAAGGAACACCGATGCCCAACTAACAATCAACATCCTCCCAAACCTGTATAAAAAAAATCAACAAGTAATCTTTTTAGAGGGGGGGAAAAAAAAAAAGAAAAAAAGTTAAGGACAGAGACTGTCCTGTCCTCTCCAAAGCAAAAAAGGGAAAGAAAAATTTTAGATGGTACTCCAGCATTGTAAGATTCTAACCTCAGGAGCAGTATGTATGCTCATCCTTTTGCAASCATTAATGAAGTCAAACATTTTTCACTTCTTTGCAACATGTGATCTGCAGGTTCTATGTTTCCCTTATTTTCTTCTTATTTGTATTCCCCTTATATTCATTTAACAGCATTTAATATTCCTTTTTCTATGTAAAATTGAATAATAAAAGAAATAACATGAGAGGATGGAGCAAGGTTTTCAGAACACTGCTATGTACAAGGTCCACGGCACAAAGCTAAGAAATCAATTTTACTAAGAAATAAGCCTCTTGGATGGCACAATAAATAATCACACCCGAGAGATGTCACACAAGTATCAGCCACATTGTCTTGGACACTTGAAGCATTTCCTAGGAAATACACCCACATATATGTTCAATCTCTAGATTAAATGATCAAATAAAAAATTTAATGACTATGAATTTGATTTCCTCAAAAAAGAAAAGAAAAAAGACCATTGAGTTTGAATTAAGCATGGCAATATGGACTCTAGATCTCTGAAACTTTCATTTTGAAGTCAACACCAACAGGTTCTGCCATGCAAGGAACTGACATCACAAGTCTAAACATTTGTTTAAAAATGTTAATTTCCAGGCTTGGTCTTTATTCCTTATCATATTTGTTAATAAATGCAATATGAATCTTACRGAAAATTCAAACTTCGGTTTGGATAACGTCATTCGATGTATGAATAGGCTGATGTTCAAACTTCTATACTCACAATTTCKTGGAWACATTTCAATATCAAATAGAACTCGAATTAGAGAATAAGCTAATTTTGCATAGCTGAACATGAAAATTATCTTAGTTGGGCAATATCCACTGGCATAGTTGACTTAAAGGTGAGACATTGACAGTTTAGTTCTTTAGATGATTAACACCTTTCCAATCTACTGAGACATCAATCGATCAGTCATAGGCRCAGATTCCTCCTCTAGACATCTGTTTTCTGTCATGCTGGTTTGGAAATATCCTCATTTCGACTAACATCTAAATCTTCAAATTAGATGGCACGAAACTGCTCCTCTCTCACATCAGTGGTGCAAATTGGGTATATAATTCACTCATCTCTATAGGTGTTTCTAGTGCGTAATAATTTRAAGTAATTTGATCCCAGTAATGGACAGAGACGGGATATCTCATGTCAGATTCAAGAAAAGACAGAATCATATACAACTCTCCCATCTGTGGATTTGATTGTCTACCTGCAGAAAAAGCTGCCATCTCATTTTTCACCTCAATCCAACTAAGTCCGGGCATCTTTTTCACTTGTTGATGAACCATTACACTCCTGACCATTTCAGCTTCTTTCCACTGACCCATTGCACTATACATGTTGGACAGCAGCACGTAGCTCATCTCATTTTCTGGCTCTAGGATTTGAAGCTGCTCCCCCAACACTCTTCCTGTTCCTATGTCACCATGACCAGAAGATGAACCAAAGAGAACCTCATATGAATTAGTCTTCTCGTTCCACACATTCAAATGCTTGTCAGCCAACTCTCTTGCCTCTTCCAGTAGGCCACCCCTCCCTAATATATCGAGCATGCAAGTCACATGGTCAATATCTGGATGGATACCATAAACAGAATTCATAATTTCAAGGACAGAACGGCCTTTCTCTATAAGGCCCGAATGGCTGCAAGTCATCAAAAGACCAATGAAGGTTACTCTGTCTGGTTTTACCCCAGAAGCAACCATTACCTCAAAAAGCTCCAAACCCTGGGTGGATAATCCATGCAATCCAAATGCAAATAACATTGTATTCCAAGAGATTAAATTCCTCTCAATAATATCATTAAATACTCTAAATGAGTCAATTATATCTCCACATTTAGCATACATGTTTACTAAGCCATTGCCAACATAAACATGATTATGGAATCCCAACTGAATCACGCAACCATGGACCATTTTACCATGACCTAGTGTTGGCAGGCTTGCACAAGCATGCAAAACAGCTCCAAGTGTAAAATAATCTGGCTTGATGCCGCTCATCATCATTTGAACAAAGAAGTTAATACCTTGTTCTCCATGTCCAAATCCTGCATATCCAGAAATCATGGATGTCCAAGAGACAACATTCTTCTCAGGTGCCCGCCGAAATGTAATAAGTGCTTCATGCATATTGCCCATCTTCATATGAGCATCAATTATTGCATTCCATGACACTTGATTTAAACTCCGTGTACACTCAAACAACTTTAAAACCTCACCTTGGAAGCTAAACCTTGCATAAGTGCTAATGATCGAGTTGTTAACCTCCACTGCAACACTCCAACCGCTTTTAACAATAAAGCCATGCACCATACAACCACAACAYCTCTGACCTGATTCAGCACAAGCATTCATGAGGGCACTCATCGTCCATTCATCTGGACTGCAAGAATCTTCCAACATCTTCTTAAACAAATCTAAACATAATTCATATTCACCGCTTTTCGCATAGCCAGCAATCATAGTATTCCAAGCAATCAAAACCCTTTTCGGCATAGCATAGAAAACWTCACGTGCAATACCAAAATAACCAGCATTTACGTGAGCAAACAATAAAGAGCACCACGACACTTCATRCTTAAAATCCATATCTTGAAACACTCTATCAGCTTCACWACTGCTCGAACATTTTCCATAAAAATCAATTAGCGAGTTGTTGACTGGCAAGAAAGAATTGTACCCCAAACCAACAATCAAAGCATGAAGCTTTAGCCCAAAGTGAAGGTTCCCTAAGCCTGCGCACGCACACAATATGGAGGTGAACGTGAAGTCATCAASCTTGGAGTTGCTGCATCTCATTTGCCCYAATAATTTCAGAGCTTCTTCATGGAAACCCAGATGGACATACCCAGTGAGCATAGCGTTCCATGCTACTGTATCTCTGTCAGGCATTTCGTCAAAAAGTTTGCGAGCGTTTGCAATGCGGCCAGACCTTGCAAGACTTGTCAGCTTCGTGGTGATGCGAGCCAAATATGAATGCATAAAGAGTATAAAATGAACCCAGAAAAAGGGGAAAAAACCCACGCTTTCTTTGCTGCTAGATGCTCACACTCCATATTGGAATTTATCTTCTACTTRATGGCGTCCCCGATGCTCCCTATTCATACTGCTCTCCCTGGAATTTCACCAGCTTCAGTGGAAAACCAAGAYCAAAATCAAGCAGAAAGGACCAGTTACACTCGCTAATTGGTATAGTTGGTTTGTACCTTATAGTAGCAATCCAGTTGAATAATCAGATTCTACTGAAAATTTGGACAAAAAAGTTGCAATGAAGTGTTCCTCCCAATCGGCAAGTAACATAATCTAGCAATGATGCACATAACAATAACCAGTGGCAATACTTTAGAGCGAATCTAAATGCTAAGTAATATTTGATTCAAGTGAGTAATTTTTGTTCTTATGGCCATTTTTATATATTGTAGAAGAACGTTACAATAGGCGAGAGAACAAGTTCTCACTACTTTAAAAATTTGAAAACAGAAAATAATCTAAAATCAGTTAAAAAAATAAAATTGAACCTTAATATATATTATATATAAATATCCTGTTATTACTCGAAAACAACATAGAAGATATCAGAGGATGAACTAGAACATTTATAGCATTAACAAAAAGGACAGCAAACAGAATGTCCAGCGCAAAACAATCACTGGCTTCAATAACATTGAAATAGCAGAAATTAAACATAAATATTTCATATAATATTCACTTATTTCCACTACATTTCAAGAACTCAAATAGTACATTGCATGAAAATTTCTCTGCTACAATTCTAATTAACAAATACAACTTCCATTTTGCTGAAGAAGAATACAACGGGAGAAGTCTTTTTTGCTCAGTTCCAGTATGGTAATAAGCATCAACTTCTTCAGTAGCCCACTACACTGATAGAAAGATGAGAATTTTTCTCAGTTCTATCAAATTCTCACAAAGACCTAACTGAAGCAACAATCTTCAACTGCATATCAGTGATCTGTCCACTAAACTAACAATGATTAAATAACATAGTTCATCAACGAAAAAAGTAGCCAGGGAACAAATCCCATCTCATCCACGTTGAATGACTGCGACAGGGAAAAGAATCGAATCAGCACAGTTGACAAACTCCTCATAATGAAGCTGCCACTCTACGGAAGAGTTCCTTTGGTGCTGCCATTACACAATCACTCATCGTAAGAGAGTAAGTGAGGTGAGGAAGCCGTGTGCAGAGTAATCTAAAAACCAGAAATAAGAAAACCCTGTTTAAATGACCTTACCTGGTAGCCCAGTAAACCTTTCATATTGTTCATATGCCTGCCCAATGAACATTTCAACTCCGGTAACAATTTTGGCTCCAGACTCTTCTGCTTCCCGTAACAATCTAGTGATTTTGGGGGTGTATACAGCATCAAAAACCAATGCATAATGTTTCAGAGCTTCCTGCAAAATCGAGAGTTAATTAATGCATTCTGGACAATGAGAAGCACCAGACACGGAATATAACTTCTGAATTCTCAAGTCATTTGTAAAATCTCACATACAAGATTTCTATCTCAGGGGAAAACTTCTGCTAYGTTAAATGATTTAGAAGCATTCCTTTTGTTTTGTGTTGAGAGACCTTAGAACGTGGTTAAGAAGAGGTTTACTGACAATGATACATTTCTTTCTCAGATTTGCAACTAGTTACCAGCAAGGTGGTAATTCAGTGGCCACATCTATTTCCATAATAGCATATCCRGAGGTATTAGGCAAAAGGACAAACACTATCGTCATAAGTCACCTTGGTACTTAAAGAGCAGGATACTGATCTATTTTCTGTTTTCAGCTGATGGATCAAAATATCACGTCTCCAGCATTGCACCTTGAATATCGAMTTTAGCCACTTCATGGARGTGTTCCGACTTCACTTACATSACACACAGATACAGCTCCAGGATCTGTTCTATAATTGATCCTTTCATATTATCAAAAAATTGGCATTCTTMTTTGTATTTGATGCASATTTGGGTGGTTTCAGAAAGGACGGGGAACAGAAGATTTCAGGAGATTGCCAGTCCCCAAAATTTTAATGCAATAGTGAGGTAATGAGCTACAGACATTCAAACACCTAGTTCATCTCATTATCCTCTTCTTGCTACTTRTAAGTTTATGCTAAGACTTTAAAGAGCACAAGGAATTATATGGTTCACAGGTGCGGGAAAGCTATTCATATATTTTCAACTCCACTGCCTCATTTGCAAGGTTGAACCACTCATCTCAAGGTCTAATCAATATGAAGGCTGGAYTCCAATACATCAGAGGTGTGCAGGAATAACAAGCTGGTGCCATACCATCACCAAATGTAAAACCTAGACTACCATCTTCATGACGAGTTCCTAAAAGCACAGGTGAACATGATTCTTGATGCTGTATATAGCTTGTCTCAAGCAAATAATTAAACAAAAATTCCACAAGCGCTCATTGAATAATCGTACTTGAGAGGTCATAATAGTGAAATTATAAAGGAATAAAGACCAATAATATCCATAAGCBAATTACCTGTATTAGGCTCACTGTAATGGTTGTCTTTTTAACATACAAATGACTTCTAGTACGGGAAAGTCTTTCCAGTTTAAAACCCACAGTGACATTTCCTAGAACCTAAAAACTGGAATTTCCAAAGCTCCTCGAGTGAGAGTATAAGTACAAGGACAACCAMTTTCTGGAATATCACAAGTTTCACTGCATAAAATCAAAGTTCCATAGAAACATTACAGGAAACATAGGATGGATTTCTGTTGGCTGAGCTAATGATGAGCAAAATTGTATACTTCTATTGAACCATCATATGAGATATCTGGTAACTCAACCAAGGCAAAGAAAAGCCCCAACATGATAATAATAAGAATAATAATACTGATGATGTGTGATACAAGAAATTAAGAGGAAGCTTCAAACTATAAGAGTTGCTTAATCCCTTGACYGCACACATTGTTCTCCAATTCTACTGGAAACAAGAGATTGCACAAATTCTTGAACACAATCACATTCCGCCTCATAGTCATAACTAGCAGTCTCAAGGAGAAAATATAAATACAAACCATCCAATATATGTTCTGAAAGGTAAGCTGTAGGCATACCTTCGAAATGGGTGTCTCATCCACATTTGGCTGCATGCCAATGGAGGTGGTGTTTGCAAGTATCATGCCATCCTCTGGGTGGAAATTATCCAACTCAGACATTGACAAAGCCTGTCCTCCCACAGTATCAGCAATTACTCTAGCCCGGTCTAGCATAAAGAGAAATAAAAGGTATATAAATAATCTATAAGAGGAAAATAATCAACTTAGAGAGTTCTAATTTGTCAAGTTTTTATAGGACCAAAAAACTGACTAGCATGACTAAAAGATTATTAATAAGTATTTAGGTAGCAATATAACAGGATCCAGGCAACTAAATGGAAATGGTTATTTTCTTATCTACACCACCTTAGTTCACAAGTACTAACCATAAGTTCGATTAGCAATCACAACCCTTGCTCCCTTTTCTTTTGCACCATATGCAAGKGCCTTGCCAGCACCACCGGCACCGATAACCACAAACAACTTATTAGCCAAGGGTGACTCGTTTGCACTACTTGTAATATATCCTGAGCCTATAAAGGAAAAGAAGGCAATCACATCAAGATACAATACAATGTCCAGAAAGAATGCTTTAGAGCAAGTATAGATAATCTAAAGAACCTCGTAACCCATCCTCAATGGCAGATATTGCACCAATATAGTCTGTGTTGCAACCAAATAGCTTTCCTTCAGCAGTTCTGACAAGGCAATTTACAGCCCCTATTGACTGATGGAACATTTGAGAAAAGCASAATTTCAAAAACATTGTTCAATAGTTACATMAATTTCAGCAGAAAAGTATTACTAATCACGATTTTCTTAGCTAAAACCTTTGCCACAGGGTCTACTTCATCACAGCACTTGAGAGCTTCCTCTTTGTGAGGAATAGTGCAGCTGCACAAGGATACTTTATATTACTTCATCTATGGTATCAAAGAATACATGAATCATCACTAATAAGATTATGCATGGATGAAAAGCCGAGCAAAAAGATTAAAAGAAGTCAAAAACAGGCAGAATCATAGATCAACCAGTTCAAAGCAAAAGAAGGAAGAAAAAGAGGAAGAGTACAGCCACAGAGAAATATACAAGAGAAGAAAGAGATTCTGGGACCAAAAGACCAAATAGTTATCACATAAAGAATCTAGCATAGCACAATATTATAGCAAACATTCTGGATTCTACTTTACAACTTAACCTGAAGCCTGCAAAGTCTGTAGACGAATAGGTCTCGAAAAATCTTCTAATATCATCAACCAACAAATGCATAAAAACGCCATCAAAGCCAACAGATCTAAAAGCTGGGTTGTATAATTTAGGGGATTTGCTGTGGAAAACAGGCTTCCCGATAATCCCATATACTTTTGTATCAGGACCCAATTGTCTGAAATTGTATAAGTTCACCAAATCATCAATTGTTGGTTGACCAGGCGCTGATACATGACCCGACTCTAGAGTACCAAAAGTCAGATATCCACCAAACTTTGGGCAAAGTATGCGAGACATAAGACCTCTTTCTCCCATGACCATTGCTATAATGGGAACCTGAAAATTGTACAGTTATCAGAAGCATATTACAAACTCAGGAATGTCCATAAATCACCTAATAATTTACCATAAAAGGACTTAAACTATATGCACAGGCACAACTTTTATAAATTTGAACTAACATAAGCCAATATATGTTTTTTTTGGGCAATACATCCACGAATCCAATTGGACTATGATGTGTTAGCATATAAGACAATTTTTTTTTGACAATATAATTCTATAAATTGATGGTAAACAAACATTTCCTAAGTTAATTCTCTACAACCACAATATTAACTTCCGTTTCCCTGAATCTTACCTATATCAGGCAAAAAATCACAATATTAACTTCCCTGTGACTCTGTAAATTAATTGTTGATGGAATTTGACTACAKTACTAATCCACTTACATGTGAATGTACAGTTATTTGGAAAATTCTGGCAACGTCRGTAATATCTGTTGCAGTTGTAGCAATCTTCACAATATCAGCGCCACTTGCTTGTATCCTTGCCACAAGGTTGCCGAGATCCTCAGCAGATGGAGTGTTGTGAAAGTTGTGATTAGAAACAATGAGTTTGCACTTTGCAGGCTTATTTTCACGCATAGAATTGTTGAACTCATGAACAGCCTTGACAGAAATGACAGTATATAGAGCGTAATTTAGGCTTCAGTATCATATCAGAAGTCACAGAACAAAAAGTCTGATCTCAAAGGCAGAGATCAAATTTGAACACCATTCACAACTCCATCAAAAGAAATCAATAATTGATAAGTTGTCCAAGAGCATCATATAATCATGGAGAAAATCTGATTTCRGTATAGGAATTGCTTCTAATAAGAAAAACTAAAGCAAAAAGACAAGCATCTCAACTCATCTTACTTAAAACATTTATTTATAACTAAATGAACTAAATGAAGTGCAGCATATATGATATGAAGTTTATAAGGAGAAGCGACCTCCCATCTGAGAAGGGGGAGAAAAAGCAACCTGAAATTCAACATCAAGGTAGTCAGCTCCCAACTCCATTGCTAGATGAAGCACATCCAATCGACTTTTTTCATCACCTTCATACTGACCACCTTCCCATCTAGGTCTTAAAAAAAAAAAAGCACAAATGGTCAGAGACTCCACGGATGGCTTTATCGGACATTTATAAAGTAAGAAGCACYCACTAGTAGCACAAGCTATGACGTACTAGATTTTGTGATTGAAAACCACTCGAACTCTAAATTTTGATCATAAKGAATGGATGTGAATTGAAACAGCGCATGAGAATTGGTATGATCAATTGCAGTAACAACCAATAGCAAATAACTGTTGCTTCAAATCTGAGAATGATGCTTAGTAAAGAAACAGATAGGTTTATCTGCAATCCGTGAACATCCATGAGTGATGTTCACTGCTTCTGTCTTTAGTTCGATGCAAGAAGAGAGGATGGAAGAAAACTTCAATTTTTCACAAAAGCTTCAAGATGCTCTCATTACGGGATCCCACTAGCTCCACATCAAACCTATATGCAAGGTTCCCCAAGGCACCTCTGCGTAAGATTTATCGTTTCTTATGTCAATTCCCGTTAGAATTTTAAAGATTTTAACTTTTCGACTACAGTCAATTTACAGTAAAAAACCGTTTCCCTGCCKAGAATTCCTCTGTATCTGAAGATGCTTTACAATTTTGTATACCTATTAATCCAATACTCTTTCTTCCTCTCCTTTCCTTCCATACAAACTGGCACAAGCTGGATATTAATTGAAAGAACTTCCAACAAAAAATGCAAGTCGACACTGCAACAAATAGATATAACAGTAGCTGGAAATGGAACCTGTAAGTGAASAGAGTTGGCAAAGGACAACGTTTAATGAGATTTTCAATATCAGGACGCGGATTAAAGCTTTTCAAGTGATCCAGTCGGACTTCCACAACATCAGCACCACTCGTCTTBGCCTTCAGCATTAAACCAAGCATCTGATCCACCGTGTCCGCCATCAACGGCGCACAAATTAGCGTCTGATTTCGCCTTGTTCCGCTCTGCATTTTCAAAGCCACCTCCGGTGCAACCTAACAAACCAAAATTCCTTAAAGAAAAGAAAAGAACAAAGAAACTAAATACAGAAAATTAAGTTTGTTGAAAAATGAAAACTTTACTGCTTCCATTGCTTTGTGTACTGATTTCTTGGTAGCAGGGGCAGGAAAAAACACTTATGTACCTCAGCTAACGTAGTCCGTGGCGTCCGAAAGTTATGTTTAAAAGAGCTAGACTGGACCAACCAGACAATATATCTTTGGGACCTTCCTCCACTGTTGATAAAGCGACTGGTTTGGTAAAAGAGAGTTGTTGAAAGGGTGGTGGTTGAAACTTTGAAAGGCTACTGTGGGAACGATGACGACTCGCAAATACCAGAATCAGACAAATCTTAACCGTACAATAAAATCCTAGCCAGCTTATGATTCTAATGTGGAAATTTGGCGACGTATATCTTTGTTCTTGACTAGATTCCAAAGCCAAGACTTCTAATCCAATTTCCCTTCTTTCGCAGAGTCAGCTCTTACCAGCCAAAAGATTAAATTTCCTCGCTCTCTATCGATGAAAACAGGAAGAGAACAGTAAATGCTTTGCCTAGTCGGGAAATTCTTGACTCTCATGTGTGGTTTCCAAACAAAGCTACAATCTGAAAAAACCCTGYTTTACAACATGGCACCAGTGCTAGATTGAACATTGAAGGCAATAGATCTTCCATTACACTTTCTAGTACACCTTAAACTCCTCCTCTAATACTTTTTTTATTTTCTAATTGATGTAATAAATAAAAGTGTACTAACAAAAAAAATATATATATTAATATGCCTATTACGAAGAACTGCATTTCATTTGAAGAAHACGAGGAACTATAAATTCATACTTCATAGAGAAACGTCTTCCTTACAAAAATCTTACATTATTGCATGATATATTTTTTGACATTTTCCAATCATAATAAGAAAGCTAAAAACTATAGGAATTAATTAAGCTCAATAYCTTACTGCAATTGATAAATAAATTATTAAGTTAAAATGAAATTTCATATTTAATCTCTAATTGTAACGTCATATTCAAAGAGCTTTGGTGATGTTTTAGATTAYTCTCATGTTTTATTGAATAAGAATTAGACTCTACAAGCATAGTAAATATTATTCGAATCGAATTCAGATTAATCTCACATTTCTTTAAGTAAGAATAAATT
>MEJB01000003.1:2452043-2476910 GCA_001752375.1 Rhazya stricta | reverse complement strand
AGTCGTCCAATCAATACCCTACACTGCTCACATTACCACATCTCATCACAATTCACAGGGCCATCCAACCCCAACAACTTTCTTGGCTGTCATAATCGCYCTCCTCACCTAAATTCTCAATTCTAAATTATTTTATCTTTTAATACATTTTTTCATTTTTTTTAACTTGCTATAAACATAGTAAGATTAAACTTGAGAAATAATCTTTAAGCTTGAATTTGAATACTAATWCATATTATACATTATGAATGACATAAGTTTTATTATTTTCCTAAAGTACTCTAGTTCTAACTAGTTAATTCTAGTTCGAGTTTGAATTGAATTTATGGACCTAATATATTAATTGAAATTTTATGTTAAGCTCAAATTTAAAAATTTTTATATCTAATTGAACTCAAACTCAAGTTCAAGATTGGGACTCGACTCAGTTCGATTTGTGACATCCTATCTCTAGCTATGTACCTTGACCAATCTTCATGAAAACTTTAAGACACACAAATTCAGACTCTGTTGCTTGTACTATCATAACCAGCTCCCTGCAACTACAATATTGGAGCTGGGTCTTACAGGTTTCTTCTTTAGCCTTAAACAAGACTTATAAAGCCAATAGAGCAGATTTGATGATGAAATAGAGACCGCCACAATACAGAAACTCAACTTTGCACGCAAAGAACCAAACTGTAACTTGTATCCAAGAAGCTGGCAGAAGCCAAAGCAGAAGTAGTACTTATTCCATTCAGATGCAGCTCAGAGTAGCATATTGGAAACATGATTCTCTTGCTAAAATACTTTAAGTTTAACCCCCAAAATAGCAAGATGAATTACATAAGGTTGAAGGATAGAAACTACAGAGATGCTATCAAGTCTGATCAATTATTTATTTTCAAATACTTTCTGCTAGCATAAGGATTTTGACATCAAAAGATCGTGTGCTTGGCCAGGAAGCTAAGTAGGAGCCACAAAAGAGCCTATCAACCTTGAAGACCGATGATACCTGCAAAGATTTGACAATGGTTGTTTAGTAAGTTGGGATGAACAATAATGAATTCTAGAAATCCAGAGGGATTCAAACAATCTGGCTGTGACTTTTGAAGCCAATTGTCTTAGGGATTCAACCAAAAACTCTATTAGGTTGCTCACTAAATTTTGTTCATCCCTCTAACATGATGCAGTATTCCTCAGTTAATTATTCCAATCCTATGGCGCAATTCACTAGCCATTCATTTATTAAATCCAAGTTGATATGCATTTTTCTTTTTCTTTTTTAAGTGAGAAGAAGTTCATATGCATGGCTATTGAGCATCAATTGCTATARTTTAAAGGACAGAAACAATCTAAAACATAGTAAAACTTACCACAAGCGACTCTGCCACCAGCATTTCCAGTGCTTTTGCTGAGCTCATGGCCTCCTGAAGGAAAACAGAGGTAGCAATCAGAATCCAGTCAAAGATTTGGAAACATCTAGAAACAGAGGTGACAGAAAGAGTTTCTCTTCTCTAGGTTCCACGAGAGATGTGCCAATCATAAAAATGAAGGACCCTCACCCTTTCCGAGATCATCAGGATCAGCATGGACAACTACAGCTCTTCCGATGATGGAATTTGGTCCAGTAAGTGGAATCTGCAAGTGGATGTCAATGGTAAAGAGATGTGTGCAAGCAATGGTAATGTTTTAGCCAACAAAAGATAGTAGCACAATCACCTGAGTGTCGACTATTGCGAAAGAGGCAGTACCTGTAAGATTATCACAAAAATACCCACACTAATGTGTTAACATGGCAAAATATAGCATATACAATTCAAAACTTTGCAACAAAATCGTGAAATTCAAGAAACTGTGATCGAAAGAACTGCACTAGATACCATGACATAAACAATGAAGGCATACTTCGAGGAAGATATGTAGCAAGATGCTTTTTCCCACGAGGAAAGGTCAAATATCTTCTCTCACTAGCAGATAAAATTGACTTATCTATTTGCAGAATAATATCGAGGACATARTTATCTGAAGTTTAAAGTTACAAGAATTATTTACTTGGTGCTCTCCACTCTATTTTGGCAKTCAAATATTTACTTCTACCCAAGGGGTAAGGCTTCTATAAATGAACCAAAATTCTCAGAATTTTTGAAGCGTATTTGTCTTGATAAGCAGTACAGCTATCTTTGCTTAAAACCTCAACTCTCAAAAGTACTGAATGCTTATTTAGTCCTCTTGATCTGGAGGCAATCGGAAGACAAATACAGAGACCATATTTATGCTCTTTCAGACTGCAAATGGTGCAAAGAACTTTATTTTAAGCATATRAAAAAAGATAAGCGAAGCTTACGTCAGAAGCTAACCGTTCTGACAAGTTTATTCTCCCACMGACCCACAATAATCAGGAATTTCAGATAATTCTGCATATTTACATGCTTAAATATAAATAAAAATCAAATTACTGGATTTTCTYAAATGCCCTTAAGAAGCAATATGACCAAGGTATTTCGGGGCCTATATTAGTTATGTGCTTGACTTCTGAACAAAGGACAAGCCAAGAAAAATTCTAAATTAAATGAAACACCATACCCGGACCATGTTTACCTCCGCTCAACCTCCCATCTGCTACCGTCGAATGAATTTCAAGTATAACGGAACTTTTACTGAATACTTTGTATTGAAATTTCTATTAAACTCCCAACTTCACACAAAAGCAACAAAAATTGTGATGTACAAAACAACTAATCTTGGACAGATGACCACAATTAGCAGAGCATGCCAACTGCTACAACAAAATACCAAAACAAGCTTTTGGTAATTATTCCTAAACGTTTGGATGATAGTAAAGGGAAAAATGTGGTACCATCTTCTCCAACTGTAATGTTACCAAGGTCACCAGCATGGCGATCCTCATCTTCAGGAGCACCGTGCACTTTGCCAGCAGGATTAAAATGTGGCCCTGCATAACAACATGATAGTATTAATTGAAAGAGCATATTGAAAAGCTAAAGGATCATAAAGTCATCCTCTGACCATCCCATATTTTCTAAGGATGTATAATTACCAGTTGACATGCAACCATTTGTTGTGTCGCCAAGGGCATGGACGTGGAAGCCATGAAGTCCAGGTTTAAGGCCAGAAACAGTCCCTGTAACTGTAGTTGGACCTGGGCATTACACAGAACAAGGAAAGTCAAATGCAGGAGATATATTAAAAAAATAAATAAATAGAACACTTGGAACCCATCAAGTTTCAAATTACTTGTTCTTGAAACAATTAGACAGAGAAGATCAAGTTTACCATTTCCTTCTTCTGAGAAGTAGATGGTGCCCTTAACACCCTCACTGCTGCTAAGAACTGCCACAGCCTTCACCATTGTTTTTGTGATCTGAGAAGCATGCAACATGGTTTTGTTAATTGCCTCAGGAAGAATAGCCTSCTATAACTAGACCAATGTAAAGCATGACGGCTGACAAGTTCATCAGTCTCTACCAAAGAGAAATTAACGGAATTATTTCTATATTACAATTATGAAAGTACAGAAGGCTACAAAATTATTAGAAACTGTCAAACAGTTTGGATTTCTCATACATTCTGCTAGCAKTTTGTTTATCTTTCATTGAGCAAATATAAACAAGTTCTAGCAAACAAATTTGTTCCTCTCAGCAATCACACTTACCATTTCTGCTATGAATATCCTGTATCCAACAGAAATCTTTAAAACAGTCAAAGACCTTTCAAATGGCAATGGCACCATCTCATACAATTTTCAAATCAAAAGTCCTTCAACTCAATAATTATCCAAAGAATTTTAAGCAGAAATAGGAAATGGATAGTGAAAAAGTTTTTCTTATTCATAACTCATCAATACTTCTTTCTTATCATCATCCTGTTTATTTCTTACAACAAATTAGCACTTCAAAACTGAAAATAACCAATTCCAAGAGCAAAGAACAGAAACCAAAACTCAAAAACATAAAAGCAAAACCAAAACCAAAACCAAAAGAAAGCATGCAAACCAGAAATATACTCTAGATCTGAAACCTCAGAAATTCAATCAATGTCGATGCTCCTGATAAACCTCTTTGAAAACCAAGTATTGGCACAAGATACCATTTGTCATCACAAACATACCTTAAACCGATCGAGCACAATAAATCAGCGTGAATGTTAAGCTGAAGTCTACCAATCTAAAAATCCATGGTAAAACATGAAAAGTCAAACAAAACACACTAACTGATTTTTCCAAATCCCCATTTTTAAAAGAAAAAAAAAACAATTACATGCCAAATGAATTAAAGAAGAACGAACTTAAACATAACCCAGAAACAAGATCATACATTTGGAGTTGATTAGAACAAATTAAAGAGAAAGAGCGCTTTGCTTATCACCTCAGAGCACCCCTTTCTTGATCTTCTTGTTCTATGGAGATATAGCAGTCAAGAATTGATGAATGAATGAGAGGTGATTTTAGRGAGTGAGGGGAGTGTTATACTGTTAGGTGGCGTTGAATATTTGCATTGATGAAACCAAACGGTGTCAGCCGTCCCTGTTTCACCTGCCACTCGATTACTCTCCACGCGCTTAGTTGACCGTGTTGTCCAATTTAAGTATTCTTGACAATATTTAGCAAAAACGAAAAAACAATTCTCATTAATTTTTCACTAAATCCAAAATCTTCAAAGAAAAAGGGATGAATAYTATCCCCTAATCGGAGAAATTCAATAAATCTTATTAATTTTAAAAATACATCATTTAACGATAAAAATTACATATHAAAATAGATCAAATTGAATATTAACCTTTAATTAAATAAATTTTCATAAAACAATGCAAATCGACTTTCAAATTGAAGAAAATACAAGTGAGGATTTGGATTAGATAGGAGAGAGGGAGAGATTTAGATAAAATAAAAGAATACTCCCTCTTATATAGGGATATTTTCGTCACTTAAAATTTTTTTTGCATGATTAATTTCACGTTTCGAATTATATTTTTAAGTAATTTTATGAGTGATAAGTTTCAATGAATAATTCACAATCTTAGCTTTAAAATATTTTAAATTGTATAATTATACCTTTTTCTTCACAAAATTTCTAATTTTATTTTTAAACGTTATATTTTTTTTGGCACTACAAACCTCCATTTTACCAATAGAATAATAAAACTRACCCTTCAAATGMACACTTATACRAAATATTTCTCTTTAATACGGAAAATTTGATCAAATATATCCTTTTGATGAAAATTTAAGGGTTTTAATAAAAGTTTGGATTTAGGTTACTCTGAAGAAAATATTATTTATTTCTAAAAGTTTAAAATCTCATCTAAAAATATTTTTTAATCTTTTTAGAAGTAAAATTTTACTTTCTTAAACTTTTCGAGAAATAACGAGACAGACAGTCATGTGAAATTCGTTTTAATTTATTTTACATCATCTCAAGTTTACTTTTTGCATATGAAATATGTTAAATTTAGCTGTATTTATATTATCGAATTTGAGATTTGAAAATCTCTATAAATAATAATGATGCATTTTTAGTTAAGGTGACCGAGAGACCTTTATTATTTGCTCAAAGTATCCCATTTTTTTCGTTTTTTCTTGATAATTCTTATCTTTATTTGTTTTTATCATTTGAAAATTTATGCTCCACACCTTTTTTTTTTCCAAATGGATTTTTAGCTCATTGTGATTGGTAGGTGGAAATATTGGAACAGGATGCGCGTGGAGTTGTGTACCGCTTCACGACCATGAACAGAATCTGGACTGAAAGAAGGCATCGGATTGGTTGCGATTGACGTGGCAGATTTTATTTATTTATTTATTTAGTCAGCTCGTGGTTCGCGTTCCTTTGTTGAATGGGCCTCCGTTTCAGGTTTTGACTTTCAACCACATAAATATTTTTTAATTTTTTTAATTAAACATTCAATGTTTCGATCGCGTGAAATCAATTCAAATTTAATTTGAAATTCGAATTTAAATGATTGTATTTTAATTTTAATCGTCTTATCATAAATTCATAATCTAATTAATAAAAATTGCTCGAAAGAAATTTGGATTAAATGCACAAACTCTAAATCAAGCTGCTTCTAGATCTAATCGACAAAGTAGAGTTTTGGATTTCTTCTACCTATTTGATCCAATTAGTTAAAGTGATGAGAGAAATTATTTTTAGAAAAGAGAAGAAATTACCTTTTTCTTTTTTTTTTTAAGGGAGATAGAAATAGAAGGAAAACATTTGGTTAGAAGATATTTTACAATTATGCCTTTTTCCTTTTTATTTTTTGGTTTGAGAATTGAAGAGAAACGGAGAAAAATGGTATTAATTATGCTTCAAATTCAATTTTTAATTTTTTCCTTCTAAAATTTCAATATATGGGAATTCTCACACGATACAATTAAATATACTTTTTTCTAACTGAGATAAAATATTTATTATTCTATTTACTTCAAAGTGGGAGTTATTAACTCTATTAACTACATATGGTTTAAACTATTATATCCAACCACAAAAAAAAAAAAAAGAAAAGAACACAAAACTTAAAATCTTTATCCAAATACAATTGTTACATCTTCATATGTCAATAAAGAGAACGGTGTTTATCTTTTCTTAATAAACTTTTCTTATTTATCGTGAGTCTTTTGTAATGTGAGATTTCGATAAAAGCAAATAAATTAATTTGAGATTAGAACAACTGCAGAATATAATAAAAGGTAATCATTGATTGATTTTTATTGAGAAAATAAAATTAGATGAATTACTATCTCGCCTTTTTCTTTTACTTTCCAAATTAAAAACAGTTTTTTCTTTTTTCTTTTTTTTTAATATATATCATGATTATGGATATGTGAATCTTGAACCAAAAGAATACTTCTATTCATCACAAACTTCTCAAGAATAATTTTACCAAAATAACAATTCGATAATTCCATATTTTGCATTACTTCGAACCCTATTTTTGTGGAAGACTCCTCATTGGCTTTAGTTAAAACTAAAAACATAACTGACTCTCTGTCTTCCTTAGGACACAAACCTTCGAAAATTCAAACTGATATTTCTGTCTGTCTGGTTTCTTCCTCATCTCCAATGGCCGATTGTACACAGATAAGAGAAGATGACGATGTAAGATAGATACAACATTCATATCTCTATCAAATGATCGATCCAAGTCTCTAACATATATACATAACTGACTTGATGCTTTTGGTGGCCACATAAGCAGGTTTTGATAGCAGAATTCAGTGTCTCAATGCATTGCAATGCATGCGAAAGAAGTGTTGCCAAAGCCATTTCCAAAATCAAAGGTCGCTTTTCTTTCTTCTTTATCATATATAAGACTGTAATCCTAACTAGTTTTGGCGTCTCTAGAATGCGTTTTTTGTCAATGGAACTTGTTAAGTTCGGAAGATCTATGAAGCATGATCACGAGGAACCTAAGTTCTTTTTCTTTTTTCTCATTCTTGTTTTGTGGGCATGGATGAAATGAAGGGGTGGAGAAGTTTATAACAGATATGCCAAGACAGCGAGTGGTAGTAACAGGTCAAATCAACCCTGAGAAAGTTGTMAAGAAAATCAAGAAGAAGACGGGAAAAAGAGCAAGAATTCTAGCCAGTACAGAAGATTCAGAGGAAGAAGAAGAAGATCATTTGGCAACTCAAGGAATTCCAGACTATCTTATAGGGACTTCGGGGTTTGGATGTTGTTTAGATACTGAGGTTCACACCATGTTCAGTGATGAGAATCCAAATGCATGTTCAATTATGTAAATATATAAGTTGGTAGGATTACTTAAACACAGACAAAATGTATCAAATCGCATGGAACTTGTAGCCAACTTTTTGTACATATTCTACCAATTTGGGATAGGCTTGTACTTAATGATTCGAATTTGTTAGCCTTTATATATATATATATTGTGAGATATTGTACATAGTTGAAATTAATTTGAACGGTGAAGATCGACTGATCACATCTTGAACTCCTCCTCTGAGTATTATGAAATCACTCCAAGGACGCCTTCAGCTTCTGGGGACACCACAGAAACCCTTTTCAATAAGTGGATTTCTCTATGTGGTTTAAAACTCACACGTCCTTAAGGACTGATTAAGAATCGGATTGGACAGGAGAATCTTGGTTCTGGAGAAAGCATGGAACTAGTTATTCAACTTGTGACTTTGACAATTGTTCAATTCATGAGAAGTAACATTTTCTATTAAGCTTGAAGGCTAAGATTCAATTTCCCTGTCTTTGCCAACCTGTATTTCCATATGTCTTTTCTCTATCTAGTGGAATCTGAATGAGCCCACATTGATCCCTAGTCTTATAATAATCATAGCATCCATCATATATACTCATAAACCCCCCCAACTCTCTCCTTGTCATTGGAATCCTTTAGTCCTACACATTTATTACTGTCTCCAAGAAGTGTGAGTGATCACCATTGATTTCATTATCATTAAAATGGCCTTCTTTTGCTTTCTAATAGCAGTAATCATGGCTTCCTTGGTCTCTTTATCTTCCTGCGATTATCAGCTGAAGTTGGATATTCCCAGCACTACTGTTTCAACTGCACCTGCAGTTTTGCCTGCAGATCCTCCTCATGAATCTCCAGTCTCAGAATTGTCTCCAGATGTTGCTCCTCTTTTGCCTTCTCCAGGTGGAATGGTGCCTTCATCAACTGGCTCTTCTATACCTACAATTCCCTCTAATCCAAGCCCTCCAAACCCGGATGAAGTCTCCGTTTTCCCCGATTCTGCATTTCCRCCATTGAGTTCGTCCTTGCCGGCTTCCTCAGCAGTGAGTCTCAGTCTAGTGGGATCTTCAAAAGTTCTGAAGTTTTTTAGCTTCATGACCTATTGTTCAGTGTTTGCACTTGCATTTCTAGGTATATGACTATCTTTTTCTTGCTAGCAGTTTAATTTGTACCCAAGTTCATAGAAGTTCTCATTCTTTGTAAAGCAAATATGACCTGATAAATGATCTGCATCAATCAGTGCACTTGAAACTGTATTTGAATTACTTTTATGCAGGCTTTTGAGCCCCATTTCTGCTCCAAATTGTAACTGTTAATATGATTTTAACTTCAAATCATTCATCTGCTCCAAATGAATCTATCTGCAGAAATCCGACCAATACAAAAGTGTAGTAGGATCATATAATTGCTCAAGAGACTTCTGTGTCATGTGCTTAAGATTGGTTAAAAAAGTTAGAGAAAGTTCTGCTCTATGCTTGCTTAACTATGCAGTTTCTATTTTAAATTAAGGCCTGAAGTCTCTTTACAGAGAAAGTTGTTTGTCCTCATGTACTGGTACCAGTAGCTGGAGAGTTTGCACATGGTAGTAGCCAACTAGTGCATATAAAGTCCGCCGTTGGTGGGGTTAAGTATGGGATCAGGTTTGCCTACCAACAGCTCGCAGACARTTGAGATGATGTTATTTGGGGTACTTGCGAAACGGGCGAGGGCAGAAGATCTTTTTATAATTTCAAATATACAAGTCTAGTCTAGAAAGAAGATATTGTAATATAGTTGTAGGATATTACGAATAATTTTTAAGAGGACAAAGAGTAGGTTGGCTTTACCYCAAGATTGGGACAAGAAAAAGATGAATATGGCTGGGAWAGGAAGATCAATGGACCTTATAGGCTTTAGACAGGGTACCTATAAAAGTTGATTAGGTGAATAAATTACCCTCTATGACTAATCTATATATGTTTGAATCTTCATGTGTTTGCCCACTTTTTCTTCCCTTTTTGAAGTTGGAAATGTATGGTGGCCTGGGTGAAAAACCCCATCAATTCTTGCTACTGGTCATAAACAATACTAGTTTTTGAAGAACAAAGTAGATTTTCTTTTTTAACTTCTCGAGTGAAAGATCGTGAGTGAAATAAGTAATCGGAAAGTCACTAGCTTTTCTTCATATTGAGTTAAAAAAATAATCGAGAATCGTTTAAATAACGAATGAATAATCACTTTATTTAGAAATTAAAAATATGTACTTTTAAGCAATAGATAACATAGCTTTGCTAAGATATTGGATTCATTGTAGAAATCCATTGAACTGGAATTTGTTCCAGGTGAATAATTTTTCTGTCAATCTTGATCTCATATCAAGACAAAGCCAAATCAATATTTTAGATTATTCGATATTCTAGACAAATCTGATTCAATTCGAATCGTGTTCGTAAAATGTGATTCTTATTTTAAAAAAAATCTAATATTACAAATAGAGATTAAATATCTTACAGTTCACRTTTCTCTCGTTTGGAACATCATAAAAGTAGTCACTGATACAAGTTCAAGAATTCATGCCATCATAATTCCTTACAATTGATCTCACTATCATTAAAGACGAAGTTAAAAACTTGATTTTAAAATATTAYGAAGCGAGATGATATTTTTTTTAAAAATATTAACGTTATATAAAATTTTAAAAAATATTYYAGGASGATTATCGCTRCCTGCCTCTAGCACTAAGTTCAAGAACACAAAGGAAACAAGCAAAGCCAATCTGCTGTTTAGATCAAGACAAGCAGAGGAGAAACCTAGAAGCAGAGTTCTTTACCAAACCCGACATTTTCGCAGCCCTGTAAATACAGAAATTATGATGATGGCCATGAATCATCAGCAGATGATTGTATTTAATATGTGTGATCATCAATTATTAGAATAAATGACTATACGTAAATCATATATGTGATGATCGACTAAATAAATATACGATTCTACATAATAATAAGATTATATATGATTTTAAATAAATTGAAATCTGAATCTGCTYCAAGTTCATAATTTTAAATTCATCAAAAAAAAAAAAAACCTATTTTCTTTTTTGGAACATATCAACATTGAACCTCAATTGGAGTACCATATGCACATGAAATTTCTTACCTTTAACCAAATAAAGAAAAAAAATCTGGAATGCAAATTAAATTATTATTYTATTATTTGACTCTTCTGATATGATCCCTATCATATATTTTATGTACACCAATCAGAATATCACGACCGCGTTAAACTCTCAACTCGAATAGAAGATTGTACCCTCTCTTTTTCGGAATTGAAATAAAAAAGAAAAGGAAACTCATAACATTTACTAGGTGAAGAAACCAGATGAGCCAATAATTTCAAAGGAAGTGAGAGAAATCAGTGACATCACAGTCAAAGAGGTGCAACAGCTCCCATGTGAATGCCCACTTAGTCCATTTCCCATTTTCTGTCTCCCTTGCTTCAGTTCTACTATAGTTGTCTTCTTCATTCCAAGAACAGTTTGTGTTTCAGATCACCAACTCATCTCCCTCTCTTTCTCTCCACATTTTCAACTAACGCCACCAACATTCACTTGTACCGACTTCATCTATGTATGGTTGTTAAAAATCCCATTTGATTTGTTTACTGATTACCATTTGAATCTCTATTAACTGGTTATCTTTTCACAAGTAAGTATATTGTGAAAATTGGTTCTGATTGTTTGCTTTGATGCATTGTTTTGACGTCGGTGCCTTGTACTTTTCCTCATTTCAAATGGGATTTCACTTGATGGGGTTAACTTTGGATTCATTCGTTGTGTAGTTGAATTTGCTTTCTGGTTGCTCTGCATATTTTGAATCTTTTAAATACTTCATTGGCACTCCTGATACGCTTTTGTTATGTGCTAGAAAGGGCACTTCTTGTTACTTGTTGATCTCAAGTCCTAATTTTTACGAAAGGAATGAGATTTTCCTTCCATCTTTAGGTTTTATTTGGAAATTTTTGTCTTTGTGATAGCATGAGAAGTTATGAGAAACCGAAATTTTGTATTATGAGGATCGAGGGGAGCTTATGACGGTAAAGTAAAAGCAAGATCTATGTGCTTGATGTAATAAATATGGGGGTTATGCGAGAGTTGAGAGCTGGGAAGTGGGGTCTGGAGTGATTTGTTTCCTTTTTCCTATTGGGTATTATATTATGATCAATGGCKTAAGAGAAAAGAGTACGGATTTGAGACCAAYGCACCCCAAAAATGGGATCAAATGATGTGTAGATCGAAAGTTGGGTGAAATACATGTAAAAATGTGTTGTGCTGGAGTTTGTAAGGAAAATTCTAGCCTTGNCAAAAACGGGAAGAACCTTCCAAGCTTCTTATTTGTGAGTTTCTTTCTCCTGGCAATGATAATACATTGCTTATTGGTTAATCCATGACTTTTACAGGGAAAATAATGAGCATGCAACTAGTTGATGATCAACCCCTTGAGGTTAAGAAGCCACTGCTAGAGGTTTATCCTCACGAACTCAAGTTCACATGTATGCGAGTAAAGAAGACCAAAAACAGGAAGAACCTTCCAAGCTTCTTATTTGTGAGTTTCTTTCTCCTGGCAATGATAATACATTGCTTATTGGTTAATACATGACTTTTACAGGGAAAATAATGAGCATGCAACTAGTTGATGATCAACCCCTTGAGGTTATGAAGCCACTGCTAGAGATTCATCCTCACGAACTCAAGTTCACATGTATGCGAGTAATGAATTTGGCAGTTACTTCCATTCGTAAAAGAAGCAATATTTCTTCTGCTATGCATTTTATTTGTGATTGCTGAGGCCATTTGATTGCTTAAATTCATCACTATAGTAGACTCAAGCTAGCGTAATTGCACAGTGTAACATCTCAAGTTAAATAAGTTTGCTGGTTTTGACTTAAAGATGGCTGTGTAGTCCTTCAGTGATTGTGGTGTTTGCTATTAGATACAATAACTTCTATGACGGTGACCTTGAGTTGCTACTCTGTGAGAAATATGCTTGTTAGGGGAAAGGAAAACTTATATTTTCTTGGTTCTAAGATATTTGAAGCAATTCCGTGAAATAGGAGCCCGATGTGCATTTCTTAACTATCTCTTTCTTGCTTATCATATCCTTGTTGCATGCTAACTTTTGTACTTTGGTTAGAATCTGGTAAGAACATTTGATAGATTCTAGCTTATGTGAAGATAGTGTATCAATTTCTATTCAAACATATTTTGGTTACTCCCAACATTGACCTAGAAAGTTACTGTAAATACTTCTCGCACATAACTGTACAACTATTGGATAGCAACTGAATGCTGTTTAGGGAAATACAACCACTGTGAAAGCTAAGAAATAGTTGATTATTTCTTTTGTGGCCTGAATATGACTCAATGAAGTAGTTGGCCTTAGCAGRGTGTTTGATTTCATTCTGTCAAAATTGGATGAATAACCTCTTRTTCTCAATGTAGTTTATGTACATACAAGMACCAAATGTTTTTGTGAACTTCTGATCATAAGATTTGATTCACTAGCCTATTAATTTTRAATTACCTTGTAGTCCTTGTCTGCCTGTTCSTATCCRTGTTTCTTTGTGTTTTCTTGACCTAATTTGTTCTATTGTTTTCATCATCCATTTTTGYTATTGATTGGATGAAGTTACTCACTGAATTCKTTATTGATATATAACAATGTCAGAATGACTGCTCGTCTAACACTCTATACGTTTCTTTTGTTTGATAGTTGAGGTTAAGAAACAAAGTTCATCTTCTGTCCACCTCACCAATCTTTCGGATCAATATGTAGCTTTTAAGGTGGAGTATTTTGATTTCACAACAGTTGTTTAATTTGGCATACTCGTGCCTCTTTTCATTGTCTCACATCTCTCTTGGAAGCATTCATTTTCAGCATAATTAGGCTATTGAACCATTCTCTTAATCACCTATGTTCTTCGTCCGCATGTTCTAGCAAATAAACAATTGAAACATAAGTTTGTTCTCGGAGAAATCAGAAATGAAACTTCATTGTAAATAAATTGAAAGAGTCAATATATTTACTCTGCTTTGCTTTCCGAAATGAGATCTYTCTACTGACTATACAATTATTTGGCAGGTAAAGACTACGTCGCCSAAGAAATACTGTGTCAGACCTAACACAGGTATTGTCAGGCCAAAGTCAACATGTGCTTTTACAGGTAAATTCACCACACCCTTTCTTCTCTTGTATTGAATCTCAGTTTGTTTTCCTGTTAAATTCAACTAAATTACAGGACAAATTTGGACCAATGTAGTTTGTCATTTCTGTWAGTGTGCTTACATTTTGCGAATTAACTCAATTTCATAATTCTTTTTCTAATGAAGTCACCATGCAAGCTCAGAGGTCAGCTCCCTTAGATATGCAATGCAAAGATAAATTCCTGATTCAGAGCACAGTTGCTCCCTTTGGCACATCAGAAGAGGACATCATGCCTGCCATGGTAAGGGTGAACTATTATGGTCAATTTTTAAGCTGCTATCTATAGTTTCTTATTCTTGCCTTTGGCAGTTTGGAAAAGATAGCGGAAATTATATCGAAGAGTGCAAGCTAAGAGTTGTTCTGGCTAGCCCATCACACTCTCCAGTACTGTCACCTGTTAATGGAGTTGCAAAGCAAGAACAATCTTATATGATTCCAACACAAAAAGACTTTCCAGTACTGTCACCTGTTAATGGAGTTCCAAAGCAAGAACAATCTTATGTGATTTCAACACAAAAAGAGAAACTGCTAAGTGTAGCTGAGAATCATCCGCCGCCTCAAACAGTAAGGCTAATATTATTTAATACCTTGCCGTGAGGCACCACAGAGCACAACTTTCTGCTTGTTGATGCATCCTAATAAGGAGTAGTGCTATTGCGTATGACAGCTGGAAAACAATATTGAGGATGCAAAACTTCTTGTGGCCAATGATGAATTGAAGCCTGCACAAGTTGAAAAGAGTGWCAACCCACCTTCTAAGAGTTGGGACGTCGAATGTAAAATTCAGGAAAGTGTCCTCTTATGTTCTAGTGAGGGGATGCTTACCCCAGAAAAGGATGAAGACAGAAACATGAAATTATCCYAMGATATTAACYAGTTGAATTCAAAGTTCCTCATGCTAGATTCAAAGTTGAGGCAGGTGTGTTTTCTCATCCTAGGTTTTACTCAATGTAGGATGTATAGTCGTTATTATCTGTACAGTTCACTTTCGGGAGAAAATTGATTTGTTGTACAATGATCAACAGTAAAACTGAACAAAATGTTTATAAGAGTGGTGTCAGTAAATAGAAGTGTAGATGGGTTTGGTTCCTGCATTATCTTCTCCGCTTAACAGCACATCCATGGTGCATTGGCTCAAAATGTGGAAATGGTGGATGCCTTGCGCCTTTAGATTTTGCCATTTCGTTGTCTGCTGCATTCACATATGTAATATTCTTTGGAGGAAACTACAGTACCTGTATGGGCCTTGTACATGTACTATATATGAGGGTAAGCATAAGAAAGAATTAATTGCATGAAACTATGTCAAACACAAATTTCACGAAAAGAATTAGCATAATCTGGGTTACTTTTTATGAACCAAACGAATGAATCAATATGCACTAGTTGACACCGTTCTGAGTAGGTAGGGGAGATGGTGATCTAGTATCAATATGTGGCAAAGTAGCTGTTAGAAACAGTAGATTTTCTTAGTTTGCATAATTTAAGGCAATACAGTATCTGTCATTCTGTGAATGCCAAATATTTGAGAACAATCTCAGTTTTTTTTCACTGGAGAATGAATACAAGTCATTCTTTATGGAATAGCTTTCCAAATTGTTAATAGCAACCACTCCGGTTGCAATTTTCCATGTAGGCCGAATTGACCATTACAAGGCTAAAAGAAGAAAGGACCAGCATTATACAAGAGAAGGAATTGCTAAAGCAAGAATTGGTGAGTGACAATATGCAGCATGCTTTACACATTTTTGTCATTCCCCTCTAGAGTTTTCATGTGTGGAATATTTTAAAACATTTTGTTACCCCGTCTTTGGACAACAACTATTTTGTTTAACATTGTCGTATGTGCAACCTTGTCATTTTTCAGTAACAAAGTGGCTGAATTGCTGACTACTTTACATCCTTATGTATCAATCTTAGTGAATTTCAGTTGAACCCTCCATATTAGCAGCTATTAACTTGAGTTAGGATTGTCTCCATGGGTTGGGCATAAAGGGCTTAAGAAATTATCCCGGGACATTCTCATTCTCTGAATCATTCCTAATTTATGTTTCAGGCAACAATGAAGAGAAAGGGCAGTTTACGACAAGTTCAAGCAGGATTCCCTCCACTTTTTGTTTGCATGGTGGGACTGATTAGCCTGGCAGTTGGATTCTGGTTAGGTGCTTAACAATGAATGTTTACCTTGGACAAACCGTGCCATATTTGACCTCAAGTAAAGCTCAGTGGCCATTTACCTGGACATACCTTTGTACCTATTGTTTCTCTTTCCTTTGTTTTCCTTGTACTTGTAAATTTCCTTCTTTGCTATAACTGAATGTAAAGAGAAAACCTCCTCCTGATCAAACGAGTGAATATGTGACTTTGGGGCTTTATGTTAATCCAATTTGCCGGAGGAAGGCTATTGTTTTGTTCTCTCTAAACCATTTTGCTTCTTGCGATAAAACGTTACATCATTTACTTCTTGCTGRGGATTCATTTTGCTGTTTARATCTTCTAGAGCTCTTGCCATGATTCCTTTCCAAMAAAACTCTAAAATGCAGTACTGAGGCATCAAATGTGCCACTTCTTACTGTAAATTAAAAAATTTTGGTCTGAACAACAGCCATCCWCCTCAAAGTGTTGGTAAGCTAAGCTAGCTGCTAAAAATCTCACAACTCACAAATCAAACAAAAAGAGACAGGCAAGTCTAGAAGTTTCTCACATTCATTTTTMAATAGTTATTCCTATAGAAAATAATAAATTGCACAGAGAGAGAAGCATTAAAATTATAGCAACCGGATCAAGATAAAAGGTCAAAACTTCTATACAAAAAAAATTTGAGATCAAAGTCCCTCACAAAGAATATATACACCGATTTGGTGTTCTAGAAACAAGATGCTGTTAGGGAAAAACCTCCTGGAATTTCCATGTACAAACTGTTGGGTCAGTTGATACCCCCACTAGGAAAATTTTGAATTATAGCATGAGGCCACAAGTAACGGAGAAAGATTGATTCCTATCTGCAAGCTATAATAAATTAGGTGCAACTCTACTTCCACACACTGAAGCACTGAAATATATAACCCCTGATGAAACCAGAAAATCCATCTGCATGAATATAAAAATCTTCATATCCACCCTTAATGCCATTGATGTTCATTTCCTTCCGTTGGTGAGCCCGGTACATAGGGTACAAAACCTCGTCCACCAAAAACCGGGCGCATAAAGGCATTGTCAAATTTTCTCCAATAGTAGTGGACTGTGTGAGATGGAGTAGTCAGGAGCATCCTCAAGCTGGTTGGACGAGGTACGTGATGGGTGCCTAGATCAGCTTCTGAATCTTGTCCATTGAGAAGGGGTACAATGAAGGATTTTGGAGTTGCTGGTTCTGAAGAGATCATTCTGGTCAAGGTTTTTGGTGAGGGAAGCAAAAGCCTCACTAGAGGTTTTGTCATCAACCCGAAAACCTTCATAGGCGCAAGAGTATTTTAGGAATAAGATGGTTAAAGATCAAAAACATAAAAGCACACAGATAAAATTATTGTTCAGATTCTCAAAAGATACTTAAGATGCTGAAGATTCTTACCACTGTACTGAAGAGAACAACTGTGATAGTACTTGTGATCATGACTGAATTTCCTCGTAATTGTGTGTAACCTGCTCTTGTAAACTGCATAAGATGAATTAATTTTCAATACAATTGATAATACTTTATCCTCCTTCCTTGAACTAGAGAAATGTTAAGAGACAGCAGTAAATTGCTTATAAGTGGAGCAATATAGTGAACACATACAGCAATTTTAGTCCATTACACACCAACATAGGCCTAGACATGAATTCACAAGTACCTGGTTATAAGCAAGGGCCATGGAGACAGCACCTCGCATGAGACCAGCCCACCATATTGTAACCTGTGATAAAATTTTTTGCAGAATCACTAACAGAACTAACCAATTTAAGGGCCTATGAAACTTTTGAGCAAAAATATATGAACTCATACTTGCTGCTTGAAGCCAATTTTCTCTTCTGGAGACTTCTTGGTCAGGTTGGATAGAAATGATAAGGGGAAAACAAAGGCTGCTCGTCCAGCCAAAACGAGTCCCAAGAGGATTGAGCTGACAGAAACGGATGTTTTCGGGCTGCAGAAAGAAAAGATTCACCATCTTTAAGCATCCAGGGAAGTGCATGTCACTCTCTAACTATGCTGGACGATGTTTCTGAATAGATCATAGAAACTAATTATTTAATTTTTTGTAGATATCATACCTGTCACTTACAATCCTCCATTTCTCAATGTCCAACGCATCCATGCCAACATATACAAAGATGAATATCTCACAAACAAATGATAGTGTGGCAAAAGCATGCCTGCGAAATAATGGACGTGATGGATTCAAAGATTAGATGAAGAAAGAAATCTTTATGTGACAACTATCTTAAGCTAGAGCTTTTTTTTCCTTAGTTTCCTCTTAGAGAAAAGCATACTTGGTGGTGACTCTGGAGCTCTCTGTGACATTATGCCAGGTATAATGTGACATCACGATCCCACAGAAAAACACTGTGAGAATGGCACTCAAGTCGAACAACTGCACAGCAAAGTAGATAATTAAGAGAGGCATCAAAATCTAAATCTAAATAAATATTCATGTGAAACAAAGAACAAAAGAATATAAAATTCCAATGCACACTAAAAGCTGTTCAGCAGACATACTTCAGCTAGCATATACGAAAGGTATGCCATGAGCATCATAAGAGCAACCTCACGATCAGTGGAGTGCCTGGAAAACATAATCAACTGTATGAGATTGACTATAAATAACTGGGTAACAACATCTACTTCTTATGAAGAAAAAAACAGTAATTCTGCGTTCAACCAATCAGACTATTTCCAGGCGGTGAATATTTTACAAATTCACTTTCAGCTGATTGAATTACTAAATAAAGCATACAACCTGGAAGTAATTTATGCTGCACAACTTTCAGAAAACGGGAAAAAAAATATAAAGATACTATTCTAGATATTCTCCTGCTAAATAATCTTTAGAAGCAACTTTATGGAGTAGCAACCATATACAGACCTTCCGAAGTAGAGCTTCTTTATGATGAATGCACTAAGGAGTCCAGCCTGRAGAAAAGMACCATGACAGMGAGTTTTTCATCCACAAGATTCAAGATGCAATGCTCA
This sequence comes from Rhazya stricta, assembly GCA_001752375.1. Classification (NCBI taxonomy): domain Eukaryota; kingdom Viridiplantae; phylum Streptophyta; class Magnoliopsida; order Gentianales; family Apocynaceae; genus Rhazya; species Rhazya stricta. The sequence goes on along the minus strand of MEJB01000003.1, from coordinate 2,457,773 downwards.
TTGATGCAAATGCACAGGAAGGCACYGCACAACATAGAGAATGAACATCTCCAGGAAAAGAAASYAACAAAGAAAGAAGAGAAWGAAAAGAAACAGARGTGGAAAGYTAGACTCACAACTACTCCCAGAYCAGTGCTCGAGATAAACAAATATAAAAAGTTCCCAATRAACTGAAAAGCTACACCAGAGCTGATATGAGATAAGTCAAAGTCCTGGACTGCATTGAACAGCACCACTGATGTGGCATCATTAACAACACCTTCCCCAAACACTAGACTATAGAGTAAAGGTGTCTCATCCTGATTAAGAACCTGTAAAGTCAAATGGAACTCATCAATCATGCAGAAACGTAAAAATATTTTGGCAAATGGACATTGTGAAATGTGCATATACCTGCAAAGTGCAAACAGAATCTGTTGCAGAAAAAATTGCACCTATTGCTGAAAATAAAACAACAAGATGCATAAGTAAGGAGGAAAATTCCTTCAGCTGAAAATGCTTTTGGAAAGTTACTGAAATGAATACAGTACCAAGATAATCCCCTATCTTGAGAGGCTCAAGATTCATCTTCTCGAAAATGCTAATGGCACCTGTACCATAAGCACATTTAATTAGTAACTGTTGAGCAATTACCTAGATTCGAACAGATTAAGCAAGCACATAATACTCTTTGAAATTAGCATTCAGGGTAAGAATACTAGAAAATTCTACACYTGRCCTATTTTTATTTTGTTTGACATGTTTAAACTTTTCTTGATAGCTCAGCTGTGGCACGACGGGGYTATCTCTAATCATYTACTGTGGAAATTTGTTACAGTCTGCRATAGGTGATTTCTTCTGAAGAGGTTGTGCGGAGAAGAGAACTCGAAGAGGTTATCAAACATAATTTGAGATATTAAATACRACCGCAATACTAAAAATACATGAATCGTTAGAATCATATGTAGAAGTACCACTTATGCAACTTAAAGTTTACCATATCACAATCTTCCATAACTTCCGTTCCTTCTGAAAAAAGCTATCTTCACCCTATGTTCATTTAGAAAGGGATGGCAACCACAAGACTAGTAGCTTCAGCCCTGAGAGTAGGAGATAATTTGTTGATTGAATTTTTTTCTTTTTTCCCTTTTATGCATTCTGAACTATTTCCTCTCTAACATAAAAATATATAAAGCTGAGAAAAGACTTCAATGATACTAAACAATTTCTTATTAGTAAAAATGACCTGAGGCAAGATACCAGACTCCAATGTGTAAGAACATAAGAAAGTAACAAATCCAAGAAGATAAGAAGTGCATACCTAATGATATGATGACAAAGGATATCAAGGTACCAATTGCTCCAAAAAGCATTATAGTCATGAAATTGCGGAAGAATTGTTTCTTTTTTACCTGGAATCTGAAGAATAAAGTACCGAAGGAAGAAAATTTAATATTTTGTGGAAAATTAACGGTAAACAAAACCAAAACACTGTTTTAATTACTAACAGAATATTTTTGCATTCATTAGTTCCAAATTTGTGAATTACTATACTGACTTCTAATCAAGATGTGTRGAATATTCTAAATCCAAAATCAATTCTTGAAACATTTTGACCATTTTTTCATGTTTCTGAAAATTCCTTTCACACAYTTTCACTGAATATACAGKGGTCGGATAAGAGCACGAGAATTCACAGCATACCCAGCATTGAAYATGATCGGAGGAAGAAGATAGATGAAGAAAAGGTCTTCACTGAACACCAAGAGATGAGAGCTCTTTCCACCACTAATAAGTAGAATCACAACTCCTGTGCACAAACCCTGGTATCAAAAGCAAAAGAAAACTTCAGCTTCCGCTGATCACAGCCAAATACAACATATACTTAAATTTTTTGACAAATACAAGAGGCTTACAATTATAAGAGCTGTGATGGACTCGTTCATCCAGCGACTCTCCTCCATAAGATGACCAATCACAATACATACACAGAGAAGCGCGATGAACAAGTTTATTGAGACCACTGAAGCGTGATCAGAGGTTGTTGATAGTATATTCATTTCACCAAGCATCGCTCCCAGCTCCAACCCCATTTTCAAGAAGCAAATTACCACAAACTTTCTGAAATTTCACGAAGTTTCAGCCCTAGCACTTACAGTTCAGCCTTCACATTTACGGAATCAAATCTGCAAAATAGTCACACATCAATTCTAAACTGGAAAAAAAAAGGAAAAAAAAAGAAAAAGGAAAAGAAAAGGACAAAATTGGACTTCAGTATTATCCATTACACAACATAACTGGAGCCATAAGGTTTCATAAAAATTCGAGTCAGATCTCAAACACGAAGCAAAAGTTCAAGCTGATTCAAGAGTAAAAATTGCAATTTTGCTCACAGAAAACATCAAATAAAGTACGAACCTTTCTGTTCCAAGAAGCGCAAAATTTCCTTAACAAATATTTGCTTATCTTTCTAGAAAGCTATGAGTTAAGACTTATCCTTCAGTTTTCAAAATCACGCGATATATTATCAACTTCCAGTTCAGAATTTGCTATCAAAGTCACAGAAAGATGCATGTATCAGACTTCTATGAACTGCACAATTCAGCAAAAGCTGCCAAATTTCAAAGCTTCCAATTGAAACACAGAGATTGCAGAACTGTTCTCCAAAAACACTTCCAAAATCTCTGTAGCAAAAGACCCCTTTCCAAAACAAGAAATCCCRGAGAGAGAGAGCGTGAAAACGAGACAACTCTGGAGAGGGAAAGCGGTGCAAAGTGGGAGGGGACGTTGAAAGGAAATATATAGTTACTGAGACGCGAATTTGAAACTGCGTTGGATCAATTTTAAACCGTCGATAGAATTCAGTAGTGGAATATTAGCCGTCAATTTTGTATGTGGGGCCCTTAACGTTGTTAAAATGCAAAAATTTCGGAGGTAAATACGTTGGAAGGAGAGAAATGAGATGAGCACTAAAGGTGGGCCCACCACCTCAATGATTTTGTCAAGGTGGAATCTTGGCGCGCGTGTTTGATAAAGTTTTTCAATTGATTTTTCCTTTTTGCCCTTTTCTTAATTCAACTTTTTGCTAGAATTTAGTAAGGAAAAGGTGTACAAGAATCTATGGAATTTTCTATTTTTTTTCATTATTTTCAATTTAATAAATTTAAATTTTTGTGAAATACCTAACACYATAAATCTAATTAATATATACGTAAAACATTTATTATCGAATAAAAGATCAGCAAAATATTTCTTGTGTTATTGCTTATTCATAAMTACCTAATCAATTGGTTTCTTCACGCAACCATTGGTTGATAGTTAAGGATTTCTCTTCTTCTAGTTCTTACTCAATTATTTAATTAAACCTGGGATTGCTGAGCAAAAAATCATGAAAATATAGTAAAGATTTGTATCCTTCAATCGACATTAAAAAATAAACTTAGTGTTCGATTTTACTCACACTCACAACATATGCACATACACACCCTATGACTGTTAACAAACAAGCACGCCTATAACAAATTGACCACTTTTATTATTTCATAATCATAAAATTAAAATGAGATTACGTATTCAATCCTTATTTGTAACTTCATATTAAAAAAATTATGAGTTAATTTTTTTCCGAATAAAAATTAAATGTTATGAAGACAATTCAAATTGAATCCACGTTAATTTTATTAGTATGAAGTTATCCATATTTAACTGGACAAAAAAGATTAAAAAAAAATGAGAGAGAGTTTGTGCTCATAAAATGAGAAAAATAATAATGAAATGAAATGCGTGGCTCTACAACGAAATCATTGGTTATTCTTTTGTAATATATTTCTTGACCATAAAGTCAAAAGCCAATGTTTTGCATGTTAGACTTGAATTTGAACTCTTTTCAAATGCTATTTTAATTACAATTATTGCGGTAAAAGAATTAGAGCATACTCTTGGTCCACTACACCCAAACACGCAATTACCAAACCAAGGAGGGCCGTCATCCCATAATTTTTTTTAATACAAATCTTTATAAATTATTTTATTTTTTTACCATCAAACTTTTTAATATACGTCGCTCTAAAAAAAATTGTCTGCTTAAACTTGAAATCTCCAGTTTTATCCATACCAGTACAGCTTATTTCCCTTTCCCTCTAAAGAGGGAAGCCTGCCGTAACACTTATGAATTTGATGTGATATTTCCATATAAATTGTAGTTATCGCATTTACTTTTTATGCTCGCTCAATGAAAAAAAAAAATTACACAAACATAATTATATGATTTTAAATTAATCTTATATATATATGTATTATATTTTCTCAACACATAAGAATGAAAAATTAATAAAGAAGAAATAAAATGTAAAATAGAATTCGATCAAATAGACCATAATAATGGAAGATAAATCCAAACATGTCTTAAAGGGGGGACATCAAATTCTGATGCTGACTTCTGTGGTCATCTTTCTCTTATCTCTTCACTATCACAAATCTTCAAGTGGTTCTCTCTTCGATCTCCTTCAAAGTATGGCGCAAACCTGCTACAAAATCCATTCTGAAGAAAGAAAAGGAAAAACATTTATACGCAATTAGAAATCTTTTAATAAATTTTTTTATTATTTCAAACTCTATTTGAGTACTTTCTTATTGGGGGGGTCATTATTATCTGCAGTATTTGATAAACTTATAAATAATGAAGTAAACTATATATAATCTAATGAGAAATTGTTGATATGCTTTAAGTTGTAATGTAACAGTGTGAGACTTTCCTGGTGATTTATGGTCAGGGGGTATGGGACCGTTTTGCTTCTTGTTTCAGGTGATAAGTTTATTATACGTTCTCGTCACGATGGTTCGTGTCAGTGGTCGCTGTTATTTTAGAAATTTAAATATAGCTGGTATATACTTAGTTAAGAAGTTGGTGGTTTTGGGTTTGTCATGTGTGTATTAGTTTTTTCATATCAATATGGTTATTTTTCTATAGTTGCATTTCTTATGTGTTATTCAATTTTTAGGTTTGGGGGCGGTTTTTTGTATTACGCTTGTATAAATTTGTCATGCTTATTATTTTGTTGACTTGAATCTTTAAGGGTTAGTATCAAATTCATTTTTTGGACTTAATACATTTGTTTGTACTCTTTTACTTTAAGGAATATGTTATTAGGAGGTTTTTGAATTGATTGATATTTTTAGTTTATATTCAAAAACACACTTTACATATTCCTTCGCGCTGCACTTTTTATTTGGATAGTTCCTTTTGGGTTGCAACGGTTTGGCACGGTGGCCCCTAAGGAGTAACGCCGGTTGACCGTTGCTAAGCCTAAGGTATCGTCGTTGCATGAATAGTAAATATATATTCCTATTTTGTTATTTTATTTTATTTTATTTAACCTTTTTTATTTTACCGCACCAGGCGTCGTTCGTTTTTCGTGGTTCTTAGAATAGCCTAATATTACATCTGACTTTAATTTTTTACGTCTTCCTTTGTCTTCTTACACGATATTGCTTAGTAGAAATGGGTGAGAAAAGGCTCTCAAAGTAAAATTATTCAACAGGTAACTGAAGGTATCCTGGGAAATGAATAGTTGCTTAATTTTACCCAATAGCTTAGAAAGGTTATACAGATTAAATATAACTCATTGCATTCTCATCTGAAACGCCTGCAGTCTATTACAGTGGTTTCTCTTATAGTTCCTAATTTATGTATATATGGTATATTTTCGTCAATTATATATAGATATTATTCTCTCTTTTTTAGTACAATCG
>MEJB01000003.1:2410264-2452018 GCA_001752375.1 Rhazya stricta | reverse complement strand
TCAGGAGGGTGGCCGAGTTGCGCCGCGGCAGATTGGGAGACAGTCGTGGGAGCGAGGCGTTTTGGCAACGTAGTTTTCTCTTGATAAGGTTTCCAGTTTCCACGTCGGCTTCCTGTGAACAGATGTTTCAACCCACAAAAACTTATAATGTTGAGAAGGTGTGGGGTTGTAGTAGTTAGTTAAACGTTTGAGGAATTAAGATGTGTATAACGAATTGTCATGTTTGTCTCAATGTTTGTTGTCATAGATTTCAGAGTCTTATTAACGTATAACCTAAATGATTGAAAATTTCTAAAGATTTCGAGTTCGTTTTATTTATTCGTACTGTATTAATATGATTCGATTTATGCTGTTGCGTGCGAGAAGGTTGGAACTTATAGATTGTCATCGTTATTATGTGACTGTAAATAAGAGGTGATTTATGTCGTCTCTACTATGATCTTATTATAAGATTTACGCGATTCTAGGTAAAGTGTTGACCGAAAGTACGATAAAGAATTAGGTTGGGAGGTTCAACAAAATCCCTCATATGAAGAATTTAATAATCTTAAAAATAAATATATTTTCGAATAATGCATGTAAATATACGCTCAACATTAATGACTTATAGTTACAATTTGTTCATCATTTTTCAAGTTAGTAAAATATCTATCAAGAAACTCAAAATATTTTACGGTATATTAATGAAGATATAGAGATATTTACATTTTTTGTTGTACTAATCAGAATAACGTGTGTATATATTAAACTCATTCAATACCTCTATTTTTAATATACATACACGATGTATTTTAATTGATCAAATAATAAATGTTTATTGAAAACCTTTTCTGCTAGAAGAATTATTACTGCATTGACAGAGAAGGAGAGAGGTCTATATTTTGATATTCCACTAGATTTGGGATGGCAGAGGCACAACGTTATAGACAGTATAATATAGTGGCTTCCAATGTTAGTACCTTCTTTTCTGATAATATAATATCCACCGTCTCTGTATTACATAGAACCGACCACAGTAAGAATGTTACCGACAAGGTTTAATAATTATTACATTTATAGATACATACAATAAGGTTTTGAAAGGGTTGAGAGGTCAAAGTACATATTCAGTTGGTTGATTCTGGGGGTCAAGAATTAATATATAGTTGGGGTWGRCAAGTTACTTTCCCATCCGTCAACTTCCCAAGTTTTCCATGACTTTCTTTTTCATCGATGGTACTTTGGTAAACTTGCATTAGCTGCTCTAAACCTGATTTTGTTCCTATTTTGGTAATAATCTCATACTTAGTTTATGCGCCAGAGTAAAGTCTGATTATTACTGATTTTGTTCCTAATTTAGATAGTCCTGTTTGTAATAAATAAATTTCAAGTGATGACAAATGTGTAATTTATTAATAGTTGAAGTAATAAGTTACAATTTTTAAAAATTTTAAATTAAAAGAATATGTCTTCGAATTCCTTTGATTATATACTTCAAAGATCGAATATTTATATGTATCAATGAGAAAAATATTTTCTTCTTTCTTTACGATGTGTTTGGCTCAAAAATCGAAACTTTGTCACCCTAATGGGAAAACACCTTCTATATATATAAAGAATTATAAGCGAATCTTTAATCTTCTTCTTTGATGGACGATCCAATGATCCACAGTAAAAGTGAGACAAAGGTCAAAGCTTTGAATACATTTGTTAGAGGAAGTTCTTAATCTTTAATTCTCTAAATATCTCTAACGTCTTAGCTTTCATCTGCTTTTGGAGCTTCGATTTGTATTGGAGACTCAGCTTCCTTTTATGTCTTTGAAATGAGTGCCCTATTTATAAGTAAATAGTTTATATCCTTTTAGGTAACTGACTGAAGCTTGTCYTATAAACGATTAATCTTATTGGACTTATTATATTGAGTCGGTTCAATAATTTATTTAGATCGTCTCAATAAATACGATTCGTATGAGARGAATTTAATTTATCTGAACTTGATACAAGTTAACTCATTTTCATAATATATTAGAATGACTTCAATTAGTAGTAGTCAACTTCGTTGATCCAAAAAATCAAATGTCTTCATAAATTTAATTAAATAATTAATATTAAAATTACGTAATGAATTTAATTAAGTTAATTAATTTTTAATATTTACACCGTCTTACTTATTTCCTGCACCAAAATAGCTCGGGTGACTCCCATAGAATTTAACTATTAGTCTGGAAATGACTGACCGAGAGATCCTTTAACARAATCCTATTAATAATTTAATTATCAATTAACCCAAATTATTTACTTGCCTAAGAAACCACTTACAAAAGAACAACCAAGAACCTTGGAGTATGAGACTCCAAAAGGGCACCCTAAAAGAAGACATAAAGAAGTGGATCATCCAACCAYAAGGAAAGAAAGAAAAGCAAACACTAGCAATGGCTTGCCACTCCAAAGACAAAGCCATCATCAACTTCATGTCTGGAAGCAAACTTTTAAGCGCCATGACATGTACGGATGTCTATGGTTTTGAGCCATTATTATGTGGCTTCTGCAACTGCTTTTTTTTTTTTTATTGGCTTTCTTCGTGGGAAGCAAAATCATAGCCCTCGGGCTTTTTTTTTTTTTTTTTTGTGTTTCTTTGGTTAACCGACAGCTACATTAATTAATTCAAATATTTTGTTTGTTTGATGCTGTGATGATCCAATGGTGCATAATCTCAGATTGCTTTTCCACATTACCATTATAGCGACACGTTGTCCCACTCTTCAATTCTTTGGATTTTTCTCTTGTATTATCTCCCTCTGCTTCTTTCATGATTTGATGTTTTACATTTCGAAARATGACAAAAATGTCCTTAGTTAATAGGGTTAAATTTGCTCCAAGAAAATATAATAGAGGGTATAAAAGACTTTTTCTATAAACAAGACAGATTGAATGAGCCTAATATTGAAAATCAAATATTCTAATATATTTTTTATTATACAAATAATAATATGATATATATTTATGTATAATTAAAATTTTGAAGAGAATTGAAAATAGAGCGTCAAAATGAACTTGATAGACTTAGGCGGACGCAGATTAAGAAACCTTTAACCCAACCCAATTCAACTCTGGATTAAGCAAGTAAGCCCAACACAATTTTTTTAAAAATAATTAAAAATTAGAAAATATTTAAAAACTCTTACAAAAATCCCTAATCGTTCTTAAACATAACAACGTTTAAATAATAAACATAATATACTATATCATAATCCATTTAAAAAAATATATTTAAAGTATTATCTAGTTTGTACGGTACATCATTCATTACATCTAAGTAAATTATCCAATAAAAATAATTAAACTTCATCATAATTAATATTAAATTTATGTATGRTTTGTCTAAGATGTATATTCAAATTTTATAAGTTCTAGTTATAAATAAGTTTCAAACATTAATGAATAATAATGTTGATTGCAAAATCTGTCCATTTTAATAATATATATCATTATTTGTTAATAAAAGAAGGAAATAGAAAATGAAAATTAAATAACAAAAAATGAAAATTAAAATATAAATGCAAATTTTAATTTTACTTTTTAAAATTACTAATAAAATATGGACAAATCATATATAATTTAAATGTGTGTCATTAGTATAACTTTAAAGTTGCACAAATATATATTTTAAACTTTACTTCATATAGCTTACATGCTATTAATGGGCCTAACGAGCCTAGGTGGGAGTAGGTTAGGACCCTTAACCTACCCACTCATTTTGCATGGCGAGTTAGGTTGGCTGAGTCCAACTCAATTTGATAGTTCTGAGATATTATAATACATTTTACTATGCTCTTTAACACTACTAAGAGCACAATGTGTATATATCTTTACTTAATCCTGCTAACATATATATACTCATATATATATACCATGTCGTGTTATAATTATTGTTGACTGGAAATTTTTTAACCTAAAACGACTTGCYTAACGAAAAGGAGCATATTTCGAAATGCATGTTAATTTTTATAAAATGAACATATTATTTCATAAAAATTTTTGAAATTAATTCCTTGAGTGAGAATATCACAAGTCACAGAACACGTGATTACATCACTAACCTCATTAGTTACAKGGATACGTGATTCTCTATTCTTTTGAATTATTGTTTCAAGTTAAATCTCCACATTCGATTCAAAGCGATGGAGTACATTACACTCGTGAACAAAAAATATTCATTTACAGTAAAATTTTAAAATTAAATTTATAAATCATTAAAAGATCAATTAAACATTTCYCGATTTAAAATATAAAAAAAYGGTAAAATATAACTATTTGTATCTCACTCGAACTCGACTACAACTTTAAATGTGACATGCATGCATGCACCAAGTTATAATGAAAAATAGAGTTAGGGCGTGGTGCCATTTTTTACTGTTGCAGTTAATGATGATTTAACAATGATAACTTTTGAAAAAAAAAAAATTTGACCGTTAAACCCCAGTGGGTGGGAGAGTGACAATCGGGCCCCGGTGGATTAATTAAAATAACCAAAAAAAAAAAAAAAGAAGAAGCACGGAATATGCTATACTCTCATCAGATTTGTTATTTTCATTTATTTGCTTTTATTTTATTGAGGTTATTTCTTTTGCTCTATTGAGAGCCATTATATATATTTATTTTTTTTCTAAAATTCATTTTGATTGGCTGATTCAAACGGGTGGCAAATTAAGATACATGGGTGAACTAAGTAAAGAATTTGTGGTYTCATAGTTATTAGTCTGAAATCATTCCAATAATTTGGAGCAATTGGTAAGATTGTGTCATCATATTAAAAAAGTTTCYAATCAAACCTTCCTCCGAGTTAGAGTTAAACTGTGTGAAAATAATTTGAAATAAAATATGAACTAATCTTAAAATCAAAATATAAAGAATAATGACTATATCATTTGCAAAAAAGGGGGAAAAAAAGGAAAAAAAGGGGTTTTTGAGCTGGTCTCGAATGATTTTGGGTTGAAGAATCCGGACCTAGTGAAGGCCCTTTATATTTGTTATACCCAAAAAAGAACAATAAGCCCAAATTTACCCAAAATTTTTGGCCCACGTAAGGCCAATATGGCCATGTAAAGAATTGCTTTCYATACTCGTGCAATCTTTCCAATAACATATCCATACTATTATTAAAGATAATTGTAAATAATATATATGTARATCGCCACATACGAGAATCATGTTTTGGACAAATATTTTCATTAATAATCCTTGCTTTGAGTATTCAAAGAGACATTAAGATCTAATGTTAATTTAGCAAATTAATTAAATTTGAAATATTTTATAGGTTGAATGTTTTTTAAAATCACATGAATTAATTTAGCAAATTAAATTTAAAATATCTTATATATTCAATATTTTTATTTCATTAATTAATTTTATTAAATTAAATTTAAAATCCTATATACGGTCAATATTTTTAAAATTCTATAAAAGGTGAGGCTCCTTTTCTATAGAAATTATTCCAAATATATTATACTCGAAATCTAGCAATACCGGGCCACTTACAGTGACGATTTAACCGAAAATTTCCTCTTCATTCCTGTCAGATAAGAAACAATCTGTTGGTAACAGAAAACATGCAGGGAAACTCAGTGCCCCAAAACCAGAGAGCAGATATGGTCGCTCAAGGGAATGACAGCTCTGGTTACCGGTGGCACCAGAAGCATCYGGTCTGTAATTATAGTGTGTTTAGCTGAGTTGATCTTTCTGACGTTGGTCCATGTATAGTTATTGCATAGTGGAGGAACTGGCAGGATTCGGCGCCACAATTCATACTTGTTCAAGAAACCAAAATGATCTCAACGAAAGACTGATGGAGTGGGAAGCCAAATGATTTAAAGTAAGCGGTTCGGTCTGTGACTCGTCATCAAGACCAGAGAGGGAGAAGCTAATCAACACTGTCTCTTTTCAATTTAATGGCAAGTTGAATATCCTTGTRAAGTCCTTCCCTATCATTTTTGCTTGGTCCATGTTCATATTGATCGTCTGGTGTTGGCTTTGCTCCATAAGTGCTCACTGTTAATGGGTTTCTTCATCCGGTGTAGGTGAACAATGCAGGAATGAGTATGATAAAACGAGCTATAGATTCTACTTCTGAAGATTACTCTGACTGGATGGACACGAATCTTGAGTCCCCTTTTCATCTGACCCAACTATCATACCCACGCTTATTAACGTAATTTATTTAATTAATTTATAAATTTAAAAATACTAAAATATGTTATTTACAAATAAAAAAATACTAAAAAAAGTCATTATTACTTTAAATAGTATGTTAACTGAAATAAATATTATATAAAAATTTCTAAATTAAATTCAAAAATATTTTCGATATAATAATAGTTCAATTTATGTACGTTAAATAAGTATGACTCTTATAATTACTAAAATAGAAATTGGAAGGATTTTATTTTTTATTTTTATTAAACCATTCGGCATGTTATATAGAGGCGGATTCAAACACAATCCGATTTAGAGGTGGGTTTTACACAAATTCCGATTGTTATTTCGAAGGAGCATTAGCAATGAGGAAAGTCTAGCGGAGAATGCCACGTGTAACAAAGCCAAATTTCACAAAATCGAAATTTAGCAGTAATTCATAAAGAAGGGTGGCGCTGCCAAATACTCATTTCCCTCTTGCTCGCTTTCCAGCTCTGTTCTCTTCTCCGACGCAGATTTTCCTTTCTCTTCTGACCGGAGAAATTCGAAACCCGAAGGAAACAAAGAGAAAATGTGATTTTTTTCCTCTATACTGTCCTAGGGTCTGTTATTGTCATTGCGGTATGCTTAAAATTAGTGGTGGAGTTGAGCATTAAGTTCAAAATTGGTTTAAAATTTCTGCCTTTTCCCCCCAGAATGGGGGAATTCGAGTTTTCTTTTAGGATGTGAATGTATCAGCCAAATCTGAAATTGAGGTAATTTCACCAACTTGCAAATTATTAATTTTGTTGAGTGCGTACTACTACTAGAATTTGTAAGCGCGATGAGCTTTTTCGATTTGCCTGTGTTTGAAATTTGGTTGGTATGGAAATGTGAACGTGTTTTATTTCATTTTAAATTTCTTACAGAAGGTTGTATTATTATCTTCTAAAAGACGTATCTTTGCGGAGTTTAGAAGGATTTGCATTTGTTTTATTGGTTTGTTAGTTTGAATATTATTTTAGAAAAAATTGAAGAAAAAAGATTCGGGATTCTTGTTTAACTTTATGCTTTTGATGGAAACAGAAATTATCATTCTTTCTTCTTGTTGTTCTTCTGTGGGGATGGATTATAGGTTGTGGTTCCCGCAGCATGCATCTTTTTTATGCAAAATTCTGAATCTTCAAGTATTAGTAAATGCTGGAATTTATAGTTCCAACATTTATTTTCATTTGAATTATTTTCCTCATGCTAATGTCCTGAACATCTTTAATTGCTAATTCGTTCACTGTCTATTCTATAGCTGGCATGGCTGCATTTATAACACATACTTTTCATGACAGTGCATGGTTTATATATTCTCCAAGTTTTAATGGTATGCGCCATTGGAAGTGGAAGAATGGCAGCCTTTGCAAGGCTTCTGACATCTGGGCACCTCTCCAAATCTATTGCAGGTAGAGAAGGAAGGTTTGGCTTCCAGGGATATTTTTCTTTGGGTGGGGGATTGGAGACTTGCATGTTTTATAGCAATCTGTAGTCTTTTGGATTCCTTCTAGTTATGGAAATATTTGGTTTGTCTGTTTGTATTTTGCATATTCTGTGAAAGTAAATTGAGGATTTCAATATAAATGCTAGGGAGAAAATGCTTAAGTAACCCAAAACTGGTGAAGGACCTTATGAAGATGCTAAAGAAAATATTTTTTTGATACTGTTCAGGATCTTTCTTAATTAATATGTCAGTTTCAGGTTCTGTATTTTTACAGATGTAAACAATGCTTGCATATTGAGGACAAGGTAGGAGTCATTTTGAATGGAAGTATAAAGCCACGTGCTTTTAGTAGAAGTCCTCAATGCAATGGCCTAAAATAGAAATTATAAGTCAACATCATTAGGTTTTACTGTATGATCTTTTACATCTCTGTTTCTCTTGAGAGGTAGTACTATTCAAAAAACTCTTGTCATGGTCGTTGTGGACAAATTCCCTCTCTATGATGCTCTTTGGCTTAAAATATTCTATGGAACAATACATTGCATATAGCAAAGCAGACTGTGTACATTCTCTTATCTCTTGCTTCTTGGTACTCTCATAGAATACCTTTATTAGTAACATTTTACTCGTTGGTCACTTATTGGACTTGCTTTTGCTAAATTTTATATTACTCGGACTGTGCTAAAGAATGACTTGGTTAAAATTTGATTAAGAATGAACAATTTTGTATTTATGGCTCATGGTATTTGCAATCTCTCCTCTTTGGCAGATGACTTTGGCCCTGAAAGGCTAGCAGCGCAATACATTCATAGAGAGTTACATGAGGCAAATGAAGAAAATTTAATAGATGAACAAGGTATTTTGTCAATCTATGACGGATCCTAATGAGGGAACAGCTCTCTTGAATTTAGATGTGGTATGTGTAGGATAACATATTGAATCACTGAGATATTTGTTCTCCTGAGGGCAGTTTTGCTTTTGAATTAAATTTTGTGAATTCCTTTTAATCCATTCTTCCTTTTGACAGATTATGACTTCACAAAGTGATTCTGTGACATAGCATACTGCAGAAAATTTTCATTCTAGTGTTTCTCACTCTACCTAGGGAACAATATTTGTTCAGACAATAAGATATTTATTTGTCAACTGATAGCAATATAAAACCCAGCTGCATTGTTCTTCCTCCAGGATGAATATATTACCACATTGTATATTTGACTTGAATTGTCTAGCATTTTTATATCTTCTGATGTTCAATCACTTTGATGGTTTTGCATTGTAGATATGCACATATTTGATTTACGGCCTCTTGCGGATCCTTTGCACTTGGTAAGCTTCAAAGTCTGCACTTGACAGCTTCATTTGTTAAACATGGTATATCAGCAGATACATGCTGTAAAAATATTTAGGCTATTATAAACGAGGGTATTTTATTCGAAAGTGAATTTTCTTTTGAACTGTTCCAAAATATTGTCCACCTTTTTTAGACTAGTCTCATTTTCCAGTGAGAACAAATGCCATTATCCCTATTTAGAAGCAGCACGTGAAATCCTTCTCATTTGCGCGGAATTATGGCGTTTCCTATGGTCTTGTTAGTAACATAGTGATGACTTATTTAAATGGACTTCTAATGGTTATTTTGAAGTAAATATAAGGGTTCAAGCACAGCCAATCTAAGTTGCATTAAGCTCAAAAAATGTAATTTAGAGAATTTTTTGTACTTGTTGCATTCTTTTGCACTGGAAGCACATGTTGATTACTTGGGGATGAAAATTTTATTATTTGGTGGATACTTTTAGGAACTAATAGCTATAATCCATCCAGAGAATGTCTTCTGTTAAGAACTTTTATCTCTAGCACCTGATAAGGCAAAACCATCTTTAGTTCTTTGAACATTGGCAATTCTGATTTAGTTAATTAGAAGATTCTCTCCTTTGTACAATTATTGATTCTTATGTTGTCTTGAAGGTCTCTTGTAATGCTTGTAGGAAGCCAATCAAAGCCAGTCAATATGCAATCCATGCAGGTTCTGGTTTCTTCCTTTTTCGCCTTTTATTGTTTTAGGGAAGGCGGCGGGGGTTCTTTTCAGTGTTAATGATTCCTTAGTATGCATTGGCACTGGCAACCATGTAGATGAGGTGGAGGTAACTCACAACAGACTGCTTTGGTTTTGTATTTTGAATCAAAATTATATGATCATGAAGCATCTATACAGAAAACAAGATATAAATCTCTTTGATGAAGGTAAATAGTCTGTATAGACATTTAAGTACATTATGATGAAGAGCTGAAATACTTTAAGACTTCAGCTCTGCCTGAACATGACACTTGCTTCTTTTCACATTCCTGATGAGAAGAATTATCCGCTACCAAATTCATTGCATATATGCATCACCTGTGCTCTCTGAAATGCTTTGAGAAGCCAAAACTGGGTTGAGTTAGATGGAAAGTTAATTATTTTTAAGAAAACTTAAGCTTTTAGTTACAATGAAAAATGAATCGAGCAATCTGTTTGCATAAACCTTTGCTGTGAGGATGAGGAAATGATTACCGTGATACTTTTTTGCCTTTCCAATTGTGAATGTTTTTAAAACAATCTGGACTTTCTGAAATAAACAGAAAGCATTCTGGTTGAGAGTTTGAAACCGTTGAGTCACTGTTGCTTTGACTTGTTATGCTGTCTTCATTTTTAAATGGTGTGCATTTACCAGTGAGCAAAAGAGAGACTCCTATTATTTTTTTCTAGGGGTGTTTCAATGAAATCGCTAGAACCATCATGTTTATTTGTCGATCTGGTCTGACTTTTTGCATGATGTGCTGCATTATTTCTCGTTCGGACACATCAGTCTTTGAATATTATGTGCAAAGAGATTCAGTCTTGAGCTCTGCTTAGGTTTTCTATAAGAGCCTCCTTGTTGCTGTTTAGCTTTCTTATGATATTAAAGCTTATCTTATAATGCTGCATGCATCTCCAATTGCAATTTCATAGTTGAGATTTTGCTTCTATCTAGTTTTAGTGAATTCATTTCAGTTCTAACTCTGCTTTCTTAAGTTAGACAGTTTGTCTATGAATTAATTGAATGTATAGTTCTGCTATCTTTTCAGAGCTTTGTACATCACTAACTTCTCTTGGAGAAATTAGCTTGGAGCTTGATGGAAATACAGGGCACAAGAAGCCTCCACGGAAGGAGAGAAGAAAGTTGCCTATGGTTCATTCCAGTATCCTTTTACTGCTGTCTTGCCCACCTGGATTTGGAATTTGGAGCCATTCTTATGGCCTTGTTTTGTTTGTTTGCTTGAAACTTCTCAAGGAAATGAATGGTCCCCGTATGCATTTCTGAACTGGCATTATAAGCTGAGATTCAAACACTCATATGCTTCCACTAGTTCCTTCTTTACCGTGGACTTGCATCATTGCTGGTTGATCATTTGTTCTTTTAACCTCCAATAGACCAAGCTACATCAGTAGGTGAACGAGACAAATTTGAACGTCTTGATGCTGGTGATATTTCTGCATCGGAATCGCAACTGATGACTTCCTCTGCTGAAGCAAAAAGTATGTTTATTGCTCTTTATAGTATTTTCTTTCATACAATAATGATTGTCTCAGTTGCGATTTTCTTTTCATTTTTTTGGTCCTGGGGAATTTGCTTTGGAACCATCCATTCTTTTTCGCATCAAATAGTTATCTTCATAAATGATAAACAACAGATAAGATGACCACCTCCCCAACAGACACACAATTGCATTGCCAAATAAGTTTTGAATAAGGTTCTTTCTTATGAGGCTGTTGTTTATTTAAATACAGAAGCAGACATTGTGAGGCCAAATAGAAACATATGCATTACGATTTCCAAAAATCTTTTCCTTATGAGGTTTCTTGTTCATTTACTGGAAATTTTTTATGATCCATCAGATGGTCCATTCATACTCGATTGTTCAGAAATTAGTCGAGGAAACACAAATTCCATATCAACCACAATTCCACGGCCGAGAAAACGATTCAAAATGTGAGTTTTTCCTCTTTAAGTTAGAAATAGTTGATGATGCATATCTTCTTGCCTCTGGGTATGTGCTAAATTAAGAAAAACAGAGTAATTTGACCAAAATGAAGCTGCTATTAACAGTTAAGAAGAAAAAAAACAAAACAGAAGGAAAAAAAGACGAGGGATCATAGGGACAGCTTGGGGTCATTGAGAGCATTTCTTTTTGTAGGGAATAGTACATTAAAATATATTTTTGCCTGATTTTAGTGTGCTGTCTGCTTTACCAAGCAAATAACTGCCACCAAAACACCCTGACCAAAAAAGGCAAAAGAAAGTTTTTCTGATCGGCGGGTATAAGGTGTATCTTAAATATTTTGCTGGTTTTTCGTAATTGGACCAAACCCTTACATGCAAAATTGGATGTGATAGACTTTTTTAATTAGTTTATTTTCCATTTTCTGATTGTATGCTTCTATGTGCAAGTTTGAAGTCTACAGGTAGTGTGCAAACTTATAATGTAATGTAAATATATACTATCATTGCCCCTTCTTTCTTTTTCTACTTTCTCAATCCATAAATTGCTTGTGATTGCTAAATGCTGATACCCCTTTAATTTATTTATTTTCAGTTGATTGGTAGATTGCATTAGAATGATACGATGCCGTTTTCCTTTATATTGCAGGGTAACAGTTGAGGGTCCACCATCTGTATTGGATTGCTTTGCACCAGCAAGTGGTGTCATCTCTCAGGAGACCAATTCTTGTAAGGACACATTAAAGTTCCTTCCACTTTCCATGTTATTTTCTGCAAATCCTATTTTGAATTTAATTAAAAAAGGAATCCCTAGTAACTTTTCTGGAGAGACSAGATATTTGAGCCCAAATGAACTTGCATAAAAGATAAAGAAAAGGATTTCACAGTAGCTTACACTTCTAATAGTAATTCCTAAAAGAAAATTCAAATAATGTTACACGGTAATATTTTGTCGTTAAGCCGTTCAATGGCATGCATCATTTTATTTGAGTATGACCTACTCAATAAGCACAGTGAAGCAGAATCCTCAAACATGTGAATTAATTTTTCAACATGGTGATAAACACAATGGAGCACATATCCTTGAAAGGAATTTGACTTCTTCCTATGCATTGCACTTTGAAAATAAGTTTCTATTCTCAAAGAAGTTCTATGTTGGTATTTCGACCAGCAGTTGAGATCAATTAACCTGATCTTTGTCTGTCAGTTTTTGGGCTTCGTTGAGTAATTGGTTTGGGATAATAAGAAAGAGACCACCATAAAATGTGGTGGTCTTTGAATTAGCCACTTGCTTCACTTCTAGATCAAACAACGAGTTCAATGAATTTAGATGATATATAAAAATGGATAATTCCGTGAGGCATTGAAAGTTGTTTTTCCTCTCCATTCTGCTCTGGTTAGAGCATCATATGATTTGGATCAGAGAGTTGCTAAGTGATCTCTAGCTGATTTTTTYCCTTAGATATGATAAAACTTGGAGATCAAGTTCCTATGGTTTCTTGTGGACCTGAGTTGCTGGATTGGGACTTATATCAGAAGACTGTCATTGTACTTTGGACAAAATATCCGCCTTATCTTAAAATTTATGTCACATAACTAACTACAACTTGTAGTTTTCCAAAAGAATTCTAGGTGAAAGTTCAACATTCTCCTTTCTTCAATCGGCTGTGTTTACCTTCTTTCTGGCTATTCTTTATGTAGTTCATGGACTTAATTGCAGCTTTTGCCACCATCTGTTTCATCATTTCATCTTAGATGCATAAAAATGCATAAACTAGATCTGCTACATCCTGGCTGCCAAAAAGGAACATTCGTGATACTTTAACATTTGCTTGGCTATTCTTTATCTAATTCATCATATGCTTATGTGATGCTTGGTGATGATTATTATTATTATTATTATAATATTTTTTTTCCCTCTTTGGGCTGCTAGATCAATATCCTCTATTTGAATCTCTCTCATGTATCCAGGCAGTGAGTATACTCGAAGTTTAGAAACAGGAAGTGAAAAAATTTCAGATCACGTTCTTGGGCAGCATATGCACACGCGACTTGATCAGCTTCCCAGGCTGAACAAAGGTATCATCAATATCTCCTTCCTAATTATTTAAAAAAGAATGAAATGCATTTGATTGCTCGAAAGTCGTGGTAGGATGCTTATATTTACTGGCTAGTCTTATGGAAATAAGTTTGATGCTAATATCAGATGTTCCAGTTCCTCTTGCGACCAAGATATATTACTCTCAAAGAAATAATAGTTTACGATCTGCTATTGGCCATTTGTATCACAATACACAAACTAAGGAATATTCGAGTGGATTGGTTCCTGAGAGAGCAATACGGGAGAATATGGTTACAACACTAAGCTCATCTCCAAACAGCGTTTCTCTTGATCAAACCAGTGATGAGTTGCTCGACAAGGTATTGATGTTTTTCTAGGTTGTCAAACATTCCTTCCCCCTCCTTTGCATAACTTGTCAAATTGGGAAACAAGAATGCATTTTGATCACTAATACAAGCGTGACACTACTCCTGTTGTCATGGTTCTTATGAAACAGGAAGTTGAACATCCTACATATGCACAGCATAAATGTGATCAAATTCTTGCACAAAGTTCAGAATTGTACTCATGCAAAGCCGGAGGATTTCCAACTGCCATGAGCATTTCAAACCAGTTTTCTGTGAATAACGTCCTTAGACCTCATACTTCTCTTGGAAAGATGTCGAGCAATAACTTTTCAAATTCTTATTCTTTTGCTGACAGTGCTGGTACTTGATTGATATATCTTTGTTTTGCTTCTTCTTTACCCCCCAAAAGAATGTTAAATCTAAAATCTTAAGCAATTTAGATGATATAGTAGTGAATTCACTTTTAAGCTAGCAACAAGCCGAAGTACGTAACGGTATTGCATTTTTGTGGATTACTGAAATAGATAGGTGCTAGCGGAATACTGATTCTCTCCCCCCCCCCCCCCTATTTTAATTTTCTCTTTGCAATTGGATGAAACCTTCCTCAGGGTAGATTTTAGATTCTTGTAGTACTTTGGCCATATCCTATTCCTCTTGATATCTTTCTGTGACTTTGATTATGACTGTTGGATAGGCTATTTGAGTTCTTTGCAAATTATCTCAAATGCTGGTCACCAGTTACTGCCTCATTGCAGCCCAATTTTATGCCATAGCCAAACTTGAGAGGAGTTTKTGATATTCTAAGGTTCTTTTTCTTCTTTTATCGTGATTGTTTATGGATGTAAGCTGATTTTGTTGCTCATTTCTCCTGCAAATATATTTCCTCCATGAGTCAATCCCAAAAATATAGTGCCACACGGATGCTTTTTTAGGACATTGATGAAATGCATTTCTGAATAAAGTGATCAACAGATTCCTCATTCCAGAGCAAGATGTGACCAATATGCAGAAAACTCTACCTCTTCATTCATACTGTGCGTAGGGCTGATATATGCTTTATATTCATTCTTTCTGCTCATTACCAGACCATTTAGCACTCTGTTGGTGACTAGAAAAATGAATATTCTCATTTATATTCTGGCTGTGGGTTCTGGGGGTTTAGTGGGTGTAACGTGGACCTCAAATTCAGCATGAAATCAATTCTTGTTCGTGTGGGGGCAAGAACTTGAGATAATATGCCACATGCCAATGTCAAATATAGGGACATTAGGATAGGGATGGAAGTGTATGGCTTTTATGCCTGCTTGCAAAGAGTCACCATCTTTGGCTAGTATTTCTTCTGGCCCTTAGCTTTGGAAAGGTATGATAAATATGTAGTTTTTCAGCAGTAGTTCTTCCTATCTTCCCCAATGTCCCGAACTAGTTTACAGGTCACAGCTAGACAGATATTTTAATTTTATGTGTTTGATGGAAGATATTTATCATGTTGTGAAGATATAACTATTGGTAGGGCCATGTGCTCTAATGCTTTATATGGTGTCTCTATATGATGTTCAGTGATGCATAGCTACTTGTGGGAAGAAAGTTAGAACTCTTCAAGACTACGAGAAAAGATGACGTAGAATGCTGCACTTCTTGTATTATGGTAGATCTGTAGGAGTATTCACTTTGTTGCATAAATGGGGTGAGATTCATCGCTGGGTGGAACAGTACCATGACTAGAAGAAAGTCCTGTAAAAGAACTTTTTGAAGTGCATTTTGGGTCCCAACTTAGATATTTGTTTGCCTTTCCATTCTGGTCCAGGGTCTGCAGCAATCACACATAAACAAAAGAACCTTTTTGATGCCCATAGAAAAGGAAAAGGAATAGTGGGGTGGTGAAGATGATATAACCGGTGTTCCGACAGTTTAGGTGAAAAGTTATTTCGAGTTATTCTCGAGTAATCCTTTTATCCTTTATCGTCGTGTTTAGTTTTAAAAGGTGGATTTTAACTCAGCAGTTGTTTCTCGAGCAATCGACAACTTTGGTTGTTTGCATCTGTTAGTGGACCGTTGAAAAGGTTTGACGTGGTAGTGATATCATAAGCCATTAGTGAAGTTGGTTCCATTATGGAGAATCATAGGATTTGGTTTTGATGCTCCGAGTAATTCGCACGTGTAATTTGTTACCTTAAATACAAAGTTGTGGTGGAAGCATCCCATAAAATTTCAATTCTCTTTGGATAGATTCTTCTATTTGGGCCATTTTTAGATTTTAATTTACAGTACGGAAATGATTTTTATACTTGAAATGTTCATGACTAATGATTATTGGCTTCATATAGCTAAATGTATTGATCATGTCTTGTGTGTAATAGAACTTTTGCCTTTTTCTCCTTACTTTTTTTCTTTCTTTTTTCTCCTTATCAAGTTCGACCACTCAATATTTTCATTTGGTGACGTTAATTTAGATTTAATCTAAATTGCGTTTGTGTAAGGTTTAATTCTTGTTCGAATCAAAGATCTTTAGCAATTTATGTGCGTATTTCGGTTCCTAATTTATATATTGAATTTATGTTTAGGAAGACAATCCCATGTCTGAGTTGATAAAATTCTTCTTACCAAATCAACAGGTTTTGGATTCAATATTAAATCATAGTGTTACCATATCCTGCAATGGGTGAGATGGATTTGATCGTGATACAATTTTGGATGCAACAAATCCCTATTAACGATTTGGACTATATGTTGTACCAACTAAGATGCCCTCTCAACTAGCAGTCATTAAAATAATCTCTYTTATTCTTAACTCCTAATTGTTGCCTAATCCACTTATGAAGAATCTAGAAAGCATTTCAAAATTTTAGTGCTTCTTTGCAACTTGTACCAAACAATTCCTTAGGGTGTATGAACAAATGGCCTCCTATTTTGACTAGTTCTTGGTAGAGATGGAGTCCGATAACATGAACCAAATGCCAATAATAGATCTTTGGTTAGGGTCCTGAGGGTGTCGTCGTTTCTAGTTATGCTTGCCATGTTTCTTTTGCTAAGATTTGGATTTGATCCTATACCATATTAGTCATTACGTGAGGGGAGAGTGGTGGATCCAGAGGAAGACCTATGTTTGATGTCGGGCATAGCTTAACTAATCTTATTATAATGTTCTTATTTTACCTTTTTGTTCTTTAAATATATCTCTTATTTGAGGATGAATCTGTCTCTTATGAGAAAATAGAACAATTTGCACTCGAAAAGTACCAACACGAGAATATTACAAAAGGGTGAAGAACATGCATCCGGTAAGTATCAAAAGCAAAATGAAATTTGCATAACGATCTACACTTTGAAATGTTGTAATTAGYTTTAAGGTGATTATTCATTTTGTGCGTTTTACGTTGACTTTTCATATAAGTTTTCTAGATATATACAWGGAAAATTTTATGATTCTAATTCGAAAGTATTTTTCGTCAGTCGAAAATTGAATCAARCATGATGAATTAACGTTTRGAGACTGTTTTTGTTCACTAATTYAGATACATTCTTGACAAATTAGGATAGGTACCTCTATGTTTCTATGGATTTTGTGAACATTTCCATAGAAGCAAAATGCCTTCTATCTATTGATCTATTGTCATAGGGTCTTCATATTTTTTTGCCTTRAAGATATCATCACTATCACCATATTGAAATACAAGGTACACAAATGAAAACAATCAGGGGAAGAACTCGTGGGGAAAAAAGAGCTAGTGTCCAAAATCGCAACAAAGCTAGATCTCACAAGCAAAGCAAAATATCCCTCTTTCTTGTCACTTTGGATTTCACCATTTATAGTTAATATAATTAACAATTTGSATTTCATAAGAAACGASCATGGCTGGAAGCTATTTCAATATGCGTTATATATTATTCGATAGAGATTTTTCATTCAATCTACATCTTTTCTCGATACATTAAAAAGAGGAAAAAAAATACCTATTTTTATATAGAAAAGCTTGCATCTTATTGGTGACCCCTTGAAGATAAAAGTTGTCTAGAATTGGACATAAAACAATTATAAAGTCTAGACTATACCAGGATACCACTACCAACCATGGTAAGTCACAAGTCATTGTCTGCGACAGCTTGTTTAATCTTTGTACAATTAAAATATGCCTTTTCAGCCCAGCCTTAGGTAGTGTTTAACCAGAAGTTATGTTTCTTGAAAATATTATGATAGTTTCTTTTACATATTTATACTTACTCAATTTAGTGAAAGCTCCATCGATTATTCTTTTAATATCAATAAAATAATAAAACAATAATCAAATACTTGGCTGGTGAGTTTTTAAAAATCACAATTTCAGGTGTCGAATAGAAAATGTATTTAAACAACTAATCTCAAAGTTTAGATGATTAATGTTAGTTAAATACAGGAGCCAACTCCACCCTAAATCTGCTACAGTGGCCCAAGTAAAGCCCCACCACTCCTCCGCCGTGCCGGATTACCCAAGCCCGAATGAGTAAAAATGAAGAAAGAAAGAAAGAAAGAAAGAAAAAGAATCTAAGAAACTTTGTCCAATCATATTTTAGTGGGCCACCACTACTGCAATGATTCATCTCTCTGTCCACTATTTGATATATATCTAATCTGTATCTATATCTATCTACATCTCTTCATCGGAAATGTTGTTGCAGTCATCAATTGTTCTTCGACCGCTTCTCCTAATATAAGTCTCATAAATCCGACTCATAACTACTGTTGTAACCGAATCACATAAATATCGACAAAACCCTGAAACTTTTTCCCAGGAAAATCCATAGTTTCTACCCCAACAACTGATCCACCAAACCAGCTTCTCTTTGCCAGTTTTCTTGGTTTTCAGGTTTTGTTCACAAATTCACACAAAAAGACAAGCCCTACATCTATATATATGTTAGTTCTCTGGTGTATCCTTTTTGTATGGCTTAATAGTTCACAAGAATCACATCTGCTTTGAGCCCGCATTATCAATTCGAAACTTTTGTGGGGATAATATGTCGAGCCTGTAAWGTAGTATTTCTTATCAGTTTTTGTTTTGTTAAATTTGTGGTAGAAGGTTGTATCATTAGTGAGTTCTGTAGTTTGTCATTTTAGGACGGTAGAATTTTTGTTGATTTGGCTATCAATCCCATCACATATCTCTGTCGGTTAGAAATTATATTTGAGAAAATTMTGTGTGTCGGGGCTTGATACATAATCAGATSGTATGCGTGTTGAGGAAGGTGCATATGTATAAGGAATAATTTCCAGAAAGGATTTTTCRAGTGAATTAAAGAAAATATTTGGGTGGAGATGAAGTTAAGATTGAGGTCACAGAAGGTTGTTCAGGACAGCTCGATGGTGGCAGAATCTGAGATGTACGAGGGGCTAAGGCAAAGTTGTTGGGCTAATATGCCGTCAGAACTGTTGAGAGAGGTATTCATGAAAATAGAATTGGAGTCTCAGTGGCTTTCGGGGGAAGATGAGGTACAAGGGCTTTCGAGGAAAGATGTGGTGCAATGTGCAGGGGTGTGTAGGAGCTGGAGGGAGGTTATGAAAGAGGTGGTTAAGTCTCCTCAAGTATCTGGGAAGATTACTTTCCCGATATCAGTTAAACAGGTCTGAATTATTTTCTGTGCACTGTATGATAATTGTATTTTATTTATTATGATCATTATCTTTTAAATTGTTTCTTTGTAGGGAGCTTTGAGTATCTTATGTTTGGCAATTCTACCGTTTGGGTGGAAAAGATGTTGTGTATTTCCTCTAAGTTGAACATAATTGAGTTATGTCTAATACTTGAATATCTGCAAGGGAAATTTTGTTTTGCTCCTCTATAAGTGCAGAAAAGATTTGAAAATTGTAAGGAGAAGATTAAGGAGAAAGAAGGATCAGTTTGGGACATAAAAGGTGTTAGAAGGGATTTCTTATTTTGGAAGTTTGTCACCTCCTTTTTGCTGTGACTTAGAAACTACCACTTTGGTAACCATTATTAGTAGTTTGGTGTGTATGAGTTCGTTCTGTTTTCTGCAAGACAAAAGGATAAATGAGTAATGAACATAAAATGGTTATTTTCCATGTGTGTTGGAACTCAGAACTTTGAGGGTTCTGTATTATAATATGCCATTGCATTCTTTGATATCCAGTTTTATCTGGAAAARATATCTGCTAGTTTAGAGGAAAATACCATCTTATCAACCTTCGTGCAGAGTTGGCTGTTGTGAGCTATATGAATATTTTTTCTTCTCTATGTCCGTCTTTCTTGGTCACCAATGAACAATACCCCTCAGGGCACTAATGTCTTGCCGCCTCAGTTTATAAAGGAATCTTTCCTTCTGTTTATTCTTTTTAGGTAGTGTGTGGTGAAGTAATTGTTCTGTTCAATTATTAGTTTCTGAAATTGATTTTTCCTTGCAGCCTGGTCCCAYAGATTCTGTTCTCCAATGTTTCATAAAACGGAACCAGTCAGGGCAAACATATGAACTTTACCTGAGTTTAAGTCAAGGTAAGAACTTGTTATATCAACTGCATCCCTATTACAGCTTTTGCAGTTTGATTTTACTTCCCCAATGCTTCCTACTTGAACAAATAGAGGGAAGAAAGTAATCATCATGAGTGGAAGGCATCTTAAGATAGTTTTAGGCTGCCAAAATACCTTGCTGCTTGATATACCTGTTCTTCCATTAGGTTCTCTGAATCAAATGGTCATTTCGTTTCATCATCCTGGTTTTTGGCTGTAAGTCTTGACCCTTTGCTTCCTAATCTTTGGTGCAGCATTGGCCAGTGACGGGAAGTTTCTTCTTGCTGCCCGTAGACATAGGCGGGCTACCTGCACTGATTACCTCATCTCTCTAAAACGGGATGACGTGTCGAGGGGAAGCAAAACTTACATTGGAAAACTGAGGTGTGTTTAAACTTGTAGTTGCGTAAATTTTGTTTAGATGTCTGTCTTGTTCTTAAAAGGTATTTACCAACAGCARTGCTTTCCTGTTTTGCAAGGTCAAACTTTTTGGGAACAAAATTTGTTGTATATGATTCTCTCCCATGCGAAGCTGGCAATAAATTGTCAAAGAGTTGCTCCAATAGGCTAGTAGGCTCAAAACAAGCGTCCCCGAGGATTCCAGCGGGCAGCTATCCTGTAGCTCATATTTCCTATGATTTAAATGTGTTGGGAGCCCGGTAAGAAGAATATTTGTTTCTTAACATGTAATCATCATACCTGATATTTAATTGAATCTAAGCAACATTTCAATGATWAGCGTCTTTGAAATTTAGTAAATTATTGTACTTTTGAGATTAATTAGGTTCCTTATTTTTAGAGAGAAATCTGGAATGATTTGTTTATCTTTTCATTTCGAAAGTAGTGGTCCAAGAAGAATGCACTGTGTCATGGATGCAATCCCGGCTTCRGCTATTAAACCTGGAGGAGCATCTTCCACTCGGATTAGTTTTCCCAGCGAATTTGATTACTTCCCAAATTTTGAATCAAAGTCAAGCCACTTCGAGAAGTCCCTATCTGGACCATTGGATGGTCCCTGTGAACGATCACTGGTTCTGAGAAACAAGTCGCCTAGATGGCATGATCAGCTCAAGTGCTGGTGCTTGAATTTCCATGGGCGGGTTACAGTTGCTTCAGTGAAAAACTTTCAGCTTGTGGCATCCCCAGAGCATGGCTTGCATGGACCAGAACATGACAATGTCATCCTCCAATTTGGGAAAGTTGAGAAGGATGTATTTACAATGGACTACCGATACCCAATATCAGCATTTCAAGCATTTGCCATCTGCCTTAGCAGCTTTGACACTAAGATAGCTTGTGAATAGTCTAAGGGAATCATATCTAATGCTTTTCTTCCAGCTGGTTGCCTGAAAACCTAGGTTTCTTAGTTTCCCCTTCAGAATTTTGAATGTAATCTYGGAAATATTGTTAGTGCTGCTTACTTGATAGTCTCTGGATTGCATGTCCTGCACTATAATGTGCTTTATGCATTCTTGTGCTTATACATCGTATTTTCTTTGTACATACCCAGAAATGGAGATTCTGGAGAAAGCTGCAGAAAAGAGCTAATTCACTGTTAGATTCACTCTCTGCTTTCTCACCCTTGAAACTCCACTTAGAACTAAAGGGTTGAATGATTAATACTGATATGTGGACAGTACAAGGCCATGATATTACCAAGGTTTTCTTTGTCATGCATTAGTTTTTACGAATGTTTTCTTCTGGTTCTTTTTGGGCTATTTTCCTTAATATCAGCTACTGAGTTCATTAAGCATTATGGATCTGGAACCTAGCTACTTGTAAAAAGTCTTTTCTGCAACATGAAAGTGGTTTGCAACACTGGTTCCTACAAACAGAGTTGTACTTTAGTTGGCAACTTTTTGCTGTTTTTGTGGGTATATACATGTTGGTTTTTCTTTTACTAAGAATAAACTCGCTGCTTCGTGTCTTACATGTTTGAACCAGAAGCTCCACCTTCTTTACTCCGAGCCGGCTACGCACACTTTAAGTCAACCATGATAGCTTGGCTAGATTACAAAATGGCCGACTTTGTTGGGCTCGATGTTGGAATTGAATGGACAATTGATCAACCAAACTCTGTTTTTGGTCCCATATGTGCCTTCTSTTTCGTTCTCTAGTAATTTAATTTGGAGATGAACGCTTTGGATAGCTGAAACGTCACAGAGACTACAATTGGAGCTAAATAATCTGCTGAAAATGCAATGATGGTTCTTTATTTACAGTAATACAATCCAATGAAAGGAAACACAGGTTARTATTATATTCTTGATAATAGCTGGAAATTCCTCTTGTTCCCGTAAAGAAAAATTGCACAATAACTAGACTAGAGTTCTCTATCTTATCTCATGTACTATTACTACATTCTCTTGTTAAATATAATATAATGTAGAACTACATATAATCATCTCTCTCTTATGTACAAGTCAGATTTCTCCTTGGTCTAAGCAGCTTGCATATGCAGATTCTTTCCAGGTAGAGATTCAGTGGAATCACACTCTTCCATTGGCAAATCATCAGAATGTAGGCGGGGTTGACTTAGATTTCGGACAAACTTAGTGAATGAGGGGAAGTGTTCAGGAGAAAAGAAATCAGCCCCCATTCTCTGATATGTAAACATGTCCACTGAGTTTTCTTGCAAAAGGTTCTTTGTTATCTGATCGAAACCCCCAGGAGCACCTGAAACCAATGAGTTCTGGCCAGAGATCGCTACTCCGTGCTTCCTGCAAGATGACGATATTTGTTCAAGCAATGACTCTGGGCTTGAGAAGGTTTCATTAGGTTGGTAATAATCTGACAGGTCCATCCCAGGCAGGATGATTTTGCATGAATTCTTTGAGAACATTTCTATGATAGGTTCATAGCCATCTCTATTGACTGTGTTGTAAAACCCAGCCATCACCTCAGCAGGGTGGGAACGGGTTCGGTACCATGAGTGCATTAAAGGGACTTTCCCAGCAACCGTAATGGGAACATCGCMGAATGTTGACACAGCAGTGGAAAGGAGGCGATCTCCATGAGATATGAGCTGGTTTGAATACCAGGAGAGGAAAAAGTCGCCATATTGAGTCTCCCARGATCCTCCGTGCTCCTTAAAGAAGCCAGTGGAGATTGGCGATTCATCGTACTTGGGGGAGTCATGGGGACCGGAGAGTCCCCAGAGAGGGTTCCCATGTGCTTCTGCTTGTTGCTTGAGATGGCTGAGCATGTTTTCATCATAGCACTGAAATTCACCAGCCCCACGATGATTACCATATTTCACTATGTGATGGAAAGAAGGATACCTGAGCTCACCATCTGGTCCGAGACCAATAGAAATGCCCTATAGTYTACCAAAAAGGAACCGGATAAATTAATAACTGACACCAATTGATGATTATAATGTAGCATCCCAAAATGTCAAAACTTACCGTTACTGTGGAACCCAAAAACGGTGAGAATGAAGTCTTGAAGTTCTCACAGAAATCTTTGTACACTTGAACTGGAGTTTTTCCATTAAGAACAGGAAGATCATCYACACTCAGTGACAGACAATCTTTATAGTGCTGTCCTGAGCGATCAGTAAAGAAAATATTAGGTTGTGATTCACCAATTTGGGAAACCCACTCCGGAAGTGGGATTCGGGATTGTTTGCATCCATGGAAACAGATGGAGACATGAAGCTTAAGACCCATCTTTTGGACCAATTCTGCAAGGGCGAGATAGCCTGTCCAGTTGTAGTTTCCCATGCCTTCCTTCTCAGCAATACCCCACCAGACTGGGAGCTGGACTCCATCCACACCCAATAATTTCAGGGCTTTTAGTCCTGCTGCAATTGCTCGAGCATGGCTAATTGAATTAGATCCACACACCGCATCTAGTGGCAACCCAACATACAATCTCAAGCCCTCATCCTGCACACGTTTGCAATAGAGACATAGAAATAAGTAAATTTATTTTCTCTACTACTCGCTATAGAACCACAGCTARTCAAAATCTCTGGACTTCTATAATTATTCATCTCAGACCAAAATCAGTTAGCCTAATTTCGGTCACAGTTTTGTCATCAATTGTCAAGCAAGACAGAAGACGATATTTCAGAAAAAATATGCAATCATGTCATTTTGCAGCTTCAATACTTGAAAATAAATGACCTTAGAGAAAAATTAAATTGTGTTTGTTAGGAGACATAAGGCTGTAACAATTAGCCAGATGGTTGTGTAAACTTTTGCAACAAAAGCAGCCAATCAATTTTCACAAAGATACAATCCCTCATTCCTCACCAATATTCTTACAACTTGATTTCATGCATAAAACAAATCCTACATTTTAGTTTTGGTTGAGCAGGAGAAATAATTTGCTGCCTTACGCTTGATTACTTAATGTAAAAAATGCAGATTGGAGTTGAATTCCTTCTTCTACTGTGCCAAGAACTGCAGATTCACACTCATAGTTTCCCAGTTCATTAGTTAGTTTCAATAACAAGTGAGCTACCAATTCATCCTTCCAAAGTTGAATTGCTCAAGAAAAACTCATATAAAGCTAGAAAAGTGCTAGTTTTTAACATTTGAATATCCAGAAAGCTAAAACAATTAAAATTGTTTTTTCTTGCATAGCTTACAAAACAAGTTTAGAACTTTTTAGGATGACTAGGACCTGCTTTTTTTCTTGTATAAGTCTATTTCTGCTTAAACAGATATCTTTTGCATTATATCCTTTCTGTTTCAACATATAATATCCAAAAATGTCCCTGGTCATCGGAAACATTCAGCCTGGATCAATTTTGTAATCAGGGAAAAAACCTGGGGAGCCATTTCGAAAGCAAATTTGAAAACACTGCACCAAATCTTCTACCGGGCAAAACGATAAAATTTTGCTCCCCAATTCCTCAGGGCAAAAGCAAGAAAAATAGAGGAAATTTCTTGTTCACCTCTAAATAGTACTAAAAGAAAGAGGGCACCTTAATTCTCCTAGGATTTTATCCCTAGAAAATATGGTACGCACCCAAACATCAGAATTGCGCCGATTTACAACAAAAAGATAATGAAAAACATGAAATAGAGAGACAGAAAAAGCTTACAGCTTCAGATCTTCTCTTCCTAGATACAAGAGGATCTGTTTGGACAGCAGCAGAGGCTTTCAACAAGAGAGGAAACGATGATTTCGAAGCGCATCTGACGCTGCTGCTTTGACCAATACATATCTTTGAGTTCTTCAGTGATGAAATCTTTGCAAAATTCAAATTCTTGCTAAAATTACATAACCCAAATTCCAGTCTAACCAACTCCGTCCTCCTAAGATTCACCTGAGAGCTTCCCATTACTGAAACGTCCATCTATATGTCTCTATAATCCACAAAAAAGATGTGGCTTCTTGTTGAAGAAACTCGATACAATCAAATTATGGAAAAATTCGCGAACCCAATAACCGTATTCCCAGGAAACTTGCAAAATGAAACAAAACGGACAAATGGGATTTCTTGAGCTGTGTGTAAAATGGAAGAAATGAAAAGAGTATTGACCTTCTTGATGTTCATTCAATGTGCATATATATAGAGAGAGAGAAAGAGGGGAATATGGAGAACGAGGAAGAAAAGTGAGAAAGGTAAAGGAGGATGACAGTGGGACCACTTTCAATAGAAAAGACAAGGACGAGAAAATGTGCTCACGTTAGAGGGACACGTGTCGAGCTAATACGGGAACAAACGGCAGCCTCATAYTCCCTCCTTTGTAACTTTCTTTGTTTCGATAATATAAATTATGTATTCTATTTTATTAGTATTTTTATTTTAATGATGTGTCACGTCTAAAAATAAGATAATATTATTTTTTAACTGAAAAAGATTCATTAAATTACGTTAATTAAACAAAGTAAAATATTATTATAAATTAATAAGCATAATTTAATTATTTTGACTTTAGCCACTAATAATAATACATTTCTTAACCGTATATACACTCTAATGAATCAAATACTTTAAAATAAAAATAATATAATGTGCAAGAACGCATACATGAATTATATGTGATATAGATGTAATTTTTTACCGATGTATATAATTATTAATAARTTTCCTAAGATGAAATATTTTAAATATTTTAAAATGAATAAATAAGTAAAAATAAATAAGGGCAAGTTGGAGGATATTTTTGTGTGGATAAGAGAAGATCGTGAAGACGAGATGCTGACGTGGAAAGTAAATAACAGGGGCGCCGTCTCATGCCAACCAATTTAACGACCATTCCCATTATTTTATATTTAAATTTTGAATGACTGACACGCGGCGAGACATGCTTGGCTAGGTGCGGCGCTGCTGACTCAGATCACTGCAATGTCCAAGTCGACCTGACCAGTGATGTCTATAACTGAGGAATGATTTTAGGGCATAAGATACATATGTGGATAAGTTGTATTTGCATCTGGCTTATGTGGTTCGCCTTCTCATTGCTTAGTAGATTTTACGATTTTGATCTTCTTGTTCCGAGTACCATGTATCGATTGGTTAAATTTCTTGATAAATTGGTAATAATGCGTGCGAAAAAAGAAATTAATTCTTATCTGTAAGAATATTTTATATATAAATTTTATAATGAATCAATAATAATATGCCTAATAGAGAAATTAATAATTACCTAATCTTAATTTTTCATAATAATATGACGTGGCACTGATTTTTGTTCAAGAATGAAATCTTGTTGGAACTATCCATATCCGGTTCATCCTTCGAAACCATATCACATCTCGGATCTAATGAAATAGGAATATGCACCTGTTGTTCATCGACTACGCCTTTCAACCTGATCTTAGGCCCTGACTCACCCTCCGTGGACGAACCTTGAGGAGGAACCCTTAGGTTTTCGGGGCATTGGATTCTCATCATTGTTTGCGTTACTCAAGCCCTTGGTGGTGAAATGGTAGACATACGAGACTCAAAATCTCGTGCTAAGAGCGTGGAAGTTCGAATCCTCTTCAAGGCATAATATGGAAAATGTGAGCAATTSAATAAGCGAGCTCGGATCGAATCGGTATTGAAATCGAACGCAAAACTTCTTAATGATTTGATGTTTTGTTCCGAATACAATGTGTCAARAATTGTTAGGAAGGTTTGGTCACAAATGGTTGGCGAGTTGGTATGTTGRTGCAAAACCACGAATTTCATGATCAACTTGTAATAATGATGTTGCAAACTATTCCCCAAGCATTATTCGTGAAAGATCTTTTGATCTAATATAGTCTTAACACGARCATTATAATCAAACGTTGAATGCGATACCTCATTATAATTTTATCGTTTATTCCGAACAGCTTACGTTATGCTAAAATCGCTTAATATATTAGGTGTTTGATTAATCAAATTAAGTCAAAATATGAAATTTTCTATCTTTCAAAGGTCAATTTTAAGAATTTATTTATTTTCTTGAATTTCAAAAGAAGGAGATATCCGTTAAGAGATCATCTCTCGACGTTATTTTTCCTTTTTATTATTGACAATGTCAAATTGAAAATTATTATCTAAAATTTATCAAACTTTTTATCACTCGAATCAATAATTATTGATCCGATCTCCATCACTTTATCTTTAAACTTAGCAAGTCGRATACTCTCGGGCTACATAAATAATTGAATAATTGATAGAAGATCTAAGGAAACTCATATAAATTTCTTTGTAGTAAAGCCAAAATGTACATGATTTGAGAGCCATCAAATCATCTTAAGAAGGCATCTCAGCCACGTGGGCAATGCTCAATTTACAAATTAATTATTTATGAAATTATTTGCCCAACATTATACATTTGTGATGGAAATGTGGAAGTGACGTGTACCWAACGCGGTTTCACGTGGTCCATATACACCACCAAATTCAAAGGGCACGTAACGTGCATATCTGACTAGCGACTCCCATCACTAATAATATTATATTACCCCCCCTCTAGATCCTAAAGTCACACCTATTAATAATTAAGAACATTAGTATTTTTTTATTTTTTATATTTTTATTATTTTAAATTGAATATTTTAATAAATTTAAATAAAATAATCGAAATCGCTTTGGATGATCTTGTTGTCGATAACTTTATAAAAAAATAATTTATTCGACGGTGAAAATCATATAGAGAAGATACTTGAAGGTTTTTTTATAATTTTTATTTATTTATTTAAGTTAATTAAGAAAAGTGAATAAAAATCTGATTAATTGATATTTGAAAGGTCAAGAGAAATCAATTAATAAGACTTGTGGATTTATCCTTTCCCTAATAATATATTTATTATGAAGAATTGTGAGGGTATAATCTTTGCCATACGTGGCATTTGCATTGACGTGAAGCTATTGACTCATCTCCATGACATGTCTCGTAAGGCTCTAGCACAATAAGACYAGCCGGGATGGTGATGTAATTTATGGGCATGATCCATTTTGTACGAGAGCAGGGAGATGCATGTTCTGACTAAATTATTTTTATTTATTTTCTATTAGGTGGGGCTATTTTATCCATATATTAAGTATATACCTTGGACTCTATCTATGAGACACATACAAGGGATCTATACCATTACRTGCTTCCATAATGATTATTTTTTATATAGAAACTAGGGCATGTTATTGGTCCATAGTCTTTTATTAAAGTTTCTGAAAAAGAAAATTATTCGAAACAAATTAATAATATATTTATTAATAAACAAAAATTGTTTTGAAACCTCACCATTACATAAAAGATTCATCTCAAGCATTCACTAATTAATTAATTATTRACAATCTTCTAATACACTTTTTATTATACACTCTTTAATATGTATTAAATCGACGTGCGTAATTGATTCAAGTCTTCAAAAGTAAAATGGAATAAAGAATATAATATTACGATTTTAATATTAAAAAAATAGAAAATCACCCAAAAAGGGGAAAAAGAAAATGAAAGGACAATAATTTTAGGAAAAAGAAAAATCAATAATAGGGGGAAGAACAAAAAAGGAAAAGAAAAAAAAAAGACAATTGATTTCCTTTAATAAAAAGGCCTTTCAAATGGGCCGCCTGGAGGTCCAGGTAGTGCGGTCTCACCTGGCGGTCCGGGCATGTTGAATGGAGGTTCTGGAGGTCCAGGTCCCCAGGTTCCATAAGAAGATCCGGGACGTGGCGGGGGAGGCGGCGGCCCAGGATCATAATCACGTAGGCCGCAACAGCAGTCTTGTATTAYCCAACAGCAGCATAATAAGTAGGCACTGCCACGTTCATAATTAGGAAAATAAAGATAAAATTGTTGATTAGTGATTAGTATGAGAGAATATTAAAAGATAAAAATTGCTCATATGAAATGGCTCCTCTTCCTTTGGTGAAGTGATTAAAAAAAGGCAGAGTATGATGTTGCAGCTAGAAAAATGATTATGAAGATAGAAGAGAAAGAGAACCGACCAATTTGTGACGGTGGAGCACAAGTTATGGAAAAAGCCACTACAAATTCCGGCATGAAAAGGAGGAGATCCATCGTAATCTAGGCCTTGATGCTGGTGACTCCAAACAGGTCCTGGTCCGGGGACRGTGGCTCCTCCACCAAATATTCTCGTTAAATTCATATCTGTATATGCTTCTCCGTCGTCTCACTGTCAACTTTCAGCCGCAAACTCCGGTGGTTTCTGTCTTGCGAGAGAAAAACTAGATTATAGGGTTTCAGAAAGGGAAGTCAAGAAGGAGCTTATCATATATGAAGGCTTCATCGTCGTAGGTTGTCATGGGTTGATTTGGCCAGTTGCAGAGTGTCCCTCCAAGTGTGCTTTTGCATGCAGAGAGCKTCTTTATGTCAACACGTATCCCTGAAAGAAATTTTCTGATAAACAATATCGCAACTTTTTAAGAAAATAGTTTTTATTTAATCACTCAATATTTTATTTTTATTATTTCAAATTTTTATRATCGAGTTCGAGTTAAAAGCATAATACTTTTAAAATTATTCAATTTTATTTAAATAAAATTTAAACTCGAAATCGAATGATAATAAATCTTTTASCATTTGAATCAAAAACCTTATTTAGAAGTTTATTGATGTCGTGATGAGTTCATGGTTTTATATCTTTCCTTCATATCCGTGTCATGAGACGAGGAAAGACATTGGACTAAACGTGCTTGTTTTGTGCATATCGTCTACGAGATGCTCATCGTCTCAATTGCTTTCATTCTAGAATGTCATGGTTTTACTCGACTCAATTGACACATTTGACACTAAGAAAAACGAAACCTCRTATGGGTTTTGAGGAAGCCAATCCACTATATATAAGCAATATAGTGTTGTCACAAATAAGTTATGATGCCTAAACAGAAACTTCCTTCTGTGTTACTTCAAGATCGACCAGCTTGTTTTTAACTATATAGGAAGATCATGGTGGAGGAGGTCCACCTAGTGGACCTGGCGGACCAGCCGGAGGAGCACTACGTGGTGCAAAAGGAGGCCACAGAAGACCGGGTGGAGCAGGAAGACCTGGAGGAACGGGAGGAGGAGGAGCAGGAGCAGGGGGGTCTCCAAAGCAGTCATTCAATAGCCAGGAGCAGGAAAAGAAGTAGATGCTGCCACAGGACACAAAACCAAGTGTGATGAGTAAATCACAATGGAGAACAGCTCAGATGCAGATTAAAATCTTTAAATTTTAGTTCGGGTTCACAAAATATGAGTCATCTCAACAGAAACTGCAAAAAGAAAAACCTTTAAGCTTCTGTCTGTTTCAAGTGGATATATCAATGAGATTGATGGGATGACTTGGATTTGGAATCATCAACGTTTTCAATAACTAAGGGAAATATTCTTCGAGGAATAATCCTCACCAAGAAGAGATGGCGCTGCAGAATTGACTGACGAAGCCGCCAAGAAAGGATCTTGGCTGGGGAAAGGGACGAGCAGGGCCACCTTGAGGAGGACCCCAACTGGGTGAAGGACCAGGACCACCAGGAGGAGGAACCCAACCGGGAGGAGGGCCAGGGCCACCAGTAGGAGGACCTTGAGGACCAGGGTCACCCGGAGGTCTCATGGTGGTGGCTTAGTAACGAGTTTGCTTCCTTTTCGAAAGGTAACTGAGATGTTGATATTCCTTTAGCAGAGTTTGAGAGAGCTCTCTTAAAAGCTCAAGATAGAATTGATTCTATATGAATACCAACATTTATAGAGCTCGGATTAGATCCAATAGAAAGTAATTTTAGATGTTAAACCCTGTTAATGAAATCACATGCTGTGCCAAATTTTTCCAGGAGGTTTTTCAAGCTACKAAATCTTCTATTCAAACTCCGTATCTGCTGTTCTTGTATCTACCCTTCTTAATTGTACAACAGATTTCTACCATGGGTAAAATAACCACACCCATGAACCGTAAAGTTCATCAATAGGAGAAGCAAAATGTCCAAGTAGATACATTGTTAATGGCAACGACAACATGCAAAATTGCTCTTCGTAACCCATCATCATCTACAATAAGGCTCATGTATGCCATTCCATTCACAAGAGAAGGGTTAGTTCAAGAACCACATCACAATCGAAATGCATTTTTACTTAATCTTCCTTCATTTGGRGGTTGTGGGTTAGGGGTTGAAGAGTGTAGGTAAGCTGCACGTACAGTTTCAGAGGGATACGAAGGAAGTCTGCTACTGGTTCAAAGGAAAGTGCGAGGAACGAAGAAATCCCTTTCCTCCAATAATTCCAAGGTTTCATGCATAACTTAGCAGAAAGACGAGCAACAAGAAATATCTATTGATTAGAATAKTGGATCTGACTATCAAGAAAACTAGATCTGATATTCAAAAACGGGTTTCAGCACCATTTGTTAAACTGTAACTAATTTAATTAAGGATTGCCAAGGCAAGTAGGAGAACAAAAAAAAAGACATATACAGAACTTGAGAAAATTCTCTTTCTGAAAAAGAATAGTGTGTGTATATGATTGTTTACCTCAGAGTACACTTTTGACAGTTTCCCGCCCRAGAGACCAGACACTTGTCTGCAATATTTGCATCACCAATTGTTGTTTCTCCCAATGAAGTGTAAAACTAACCCTACATTACATTCTTTCTTTTTCTTTTGTACGAACAGAATTCTTGTCTTTCTTTGATTGCTTCGACTTTCTCCTAACCGAAGCAACAGATGTAGGTTCTACTAATGGACCTGACCAAGTTTGTATAGGCTCCTTTGCATAGGAGAAATTCATAGAACTGAATGGGACACTGGGGGGCTCAAAAGATGAATCAATGTGATGCGAGGAACCCAAAGGAAAACCAAGCGTCCCGTCTTGGTGTGGAGGAGGAAATTTTTCACTTTTGCTCTTTGCGTTTGCATGTGAAATTAGCCGCCGCCGCTGTTTCATGAGGGAAAAAGGTGCAGCATGTCAGTCAGAATAATCAAGTGATGAATGTGCATTCTGAACTCATGCTAATGAGTGCAATTAAAGGTGCTGCTTATCAGAAAACTTCTAGTGAAAGCATGAACTATCATTTGAGTGCTTAAAAACAAGAGAAATATTACTAAAATATCTACTTTTTCATGACATACATCAATATTGGCTTGTAGTTCAGCATTGGCTTCAGGAGCAGGGATTGCCCGTGCTGTGCGATCACGCATACGTGCTTTCTTTGCACCATCCACATTGGTTCTACCAGCAGCTCTTAGTCTGCAGTTACAAAGCTCATTTCAGGTAAATGAAGGGAAGATGAGTCAAAAAGTAATTYAACAGGATGCAGATTCAGATKTCTGTACAACAGATTAGACTAACTGAAAAAGTATAGCAAGGAATCAAGTGGCTGTAAGACTAGAAACGTCAAAACAGTCAAATTTTCACATTTAGCCGCAAAACTGACATTTTCAGTTAAAAGAAAATAATGCAGTTAATACTAAGAATATTCATACCCATGTATAGGTGCATTTTATATTTAAGGTAGCACGAGGAATCTTATTCTGATATGAACTGTGGAATCAAGACTGGAAATATATTGTACCGCTAATAAAATCTGCAGGTTGGAACATAAAATATTTTGGAAAGGCAAGCAAACAAATTTTCTTTAGAAAAAAAAGATGGGTGAGTACAATATGTTCAAACCTTCTAGCTTCTTCATCCCGGCGTTTAGCATCCATCTCCTTGCTTGGTGGGTATTTTGGAAGGCTGGAAGGATCACAGGCATAAGGTTTGGTCTTGAAGAACTGCAACACAACCAATAAAATAATCAATCATGATCCTTGCAGGAATTGTCCAGGACAGATAAATTCTACATGTTACAATCTTCAGTATGATGCTAAATAGACACATTATAGTGTTTTGAGGGGAAACCGGGCAGGCCGAATCATGAGATAAATGTGCATTTTCTATGTAATAAATCAGTAGGATAATCTGAGGAAGAAATGCAAAAAATCTTAGGGATCCTCTTTATTTTGCTTCTTTTCCCCCCTTTTCTCTAAGAAGTGGTGAGTTCAGCAGTGAATAAGAGGAAATGAATTGAAAATCAAACCTTGAATTTCCCTCATGAAGAAGTTGTAATCCCTTGAGACATAACATGCAAATGTAACTACTTCTTGATGACATTTCACACCTCAGATTGGAGAAATAACATGTTATTTAGAAAATTACAGAGATCAAGTTCCTCCAACCAAGCTTACAGTTTCTATCCATAGATTTATCATTTTGCAGTTGGTAGTTAAACATTAGTCCTTATTTTCCCTGTCCATAGTTGTTTTAAGTCATAAGGCACATCAATACACTATAAAAACCAATAAGAAGGATGACAATATTATCATTTTTACTGTCACACTGACTAAACGATTAACTGACCCCTTCCCTTCTGAAGATGAAAAATCACATAACCTGAGGAATTTAGTATGTGACAACGATTACATTAACAGAATATAAGAAGGTAGGATATTTTATACACATTTTATGGTAGAAAACGAATTTGTGCTGCCAAATAAAAGAGACATCACCAGATGTCCGGTGAATAGAGGAGACATCCTTCACCATCATACAAATTCATTAATGTTTTGAAAGATATAGACAGGAAGCATTGGAATGTCAGAAATTGATGGTTGAGGGAGGGAATGATCATCCTTCGACATAAGTTGTTATTACTCTGGGGTACTGGAACGAATAATTCAACAGTAGCTATAGGAAAATCAGGCATAAGGTGTTCAAGTTTTTTTTCTCGAAAGTTCTAATGCATTTTGTATCTGTATGATGCTTAGCACTGTCTTCCTTTGCTTTCTACGTTTTCAGAGTAARCAATCAGGAAACAGGGAAATAAAATGGCTAATTCCAATAGTTAGGGGGCTATACATGAGGAGAGACAGAGGAAGTGGATGAGAGCTCACTTCACTATTTAATGCAGCTGTTGCAGTTCTACGTTCAGCTGGATCAACTGCAAGAAGAGTTTC
Source organism: Rhazya stricta (assembly GCA_001752375.1). Classification (NCBI taxonomy): domain Eukaryota; kingdom Viridiplantae; phylum Streptophyta; class Magnoliopsida; order Gentianales; family Apocynaceae; genus Rhazya; species Rhazya stricta. The sequence goes on along the minus strand of MEJB01000003.1, from coordinate 2,417,092 downwards.
AATTAAGGGCAGTGATGAAGGTGGGAAGTCCTTAAATGTTTCTGCTATGCATCTCCTGTAWGATTGTTGGGGCTTGAATATGGTTGCATGCGGTAGTTTTGACTTTTTCCAGTATTCATCTGAAGGAGAACCACAGAGCTTGAAAATCTTGTGCAGCTGCTCCACCTGAGTATTGCAGCAGAGTGAATAACACCATTTTTATGCCCATTTCAACTAAGTTAGAATGTAGAGATAAACCATGCCAAGCACGAGCAACTTTTGATGTAAGAAGACTGGGTCAGCTCAAATTTTGCAGCAGACACTAGAAATGACAGAAGAGTGAATGTCAAGTGCACCAATATCACAAACAGAATCATCTATTCCATTTTAGTAATCTAGGGTGCAGAAAGAAAACATGCTGATCACGAATCAGTTTGACAGGATACAGCCACCGCATGATTATACAGCAGGCACCAGTGCGGCACATGCCAATAGCAGCTATATGAGAATTTTTTCCCACATGTGTAAAGAAATTTAAACGGGTCAACAACTCATTTTCTGTGCCAACTGCCTTAACATTCTTCTGCCATAGAGACCCAGTACAGACAAACAGAAGACAAGTCGAATTAGCAGAAGATGAGTGGTTAAGAAAGATAACCACAAAATCATTGTAAAAATCACAATAATTTGCAATATGCTTATTTTGAGTCACGTCAAACAAGAGCTCTACTACAGTTCAACCACTCAATTCGATCAACTCARTGAGTGCCAGGACGGGTAGTTTGAAGGAAGGCAGTGTAGCTCAAATATTCGACTCACCATTACAGAAAGCAAAAGAACTCCAGTCACTAATGATCTTAGTATCATTTTTTTTTCCTTTGTTTCCTTCCAGATAAGTGCTTAATATAGAGAAAGAAGTTGAGAGAAGATGGAGAAAATAAGCAAGCATAAAAGTATTCTTCCTGCAAAAGCAAAACACATCATCAGGAATTGTTTGATTCAAGAGTAATCAAAATTCACCTCTGTCCGACCAGGCATAATGGGCTTCCCAGCTAATAATTCGGCTAAAATGCAGCCAGCACTCCAAAGGTCCACACCGACACCATAGTCAGTCGCCCCAAGAAGAAGCTCCGGTGGTCTATACCATAGGGTAACAACCCGGCTAGTCATGGCTTGCTTGTGATTAGGATCAAACAAAGATGCTAATCCAAAATCAGCAATCTTTAGGACTCCTCCACTGTTAATGAGAAGATTCGACCCCTTGATATCACGATGCAAGACATGACGGTTGTGGCAATGTTCAAGCCCAGACAACAGTTGATGCATGAAACACTTGACCTGCATATTCAGCATAGCAATTAGAAAACGAGAAGATAAGTAACACCACTCCAACTAGCCAGATGCTGCAAGTATGACCAAGTGGAGGAGTAGAATGCAACCTGAGACTCTGTGAACTTGATCACTGGGCTAGCAGCAAGTCCTGCCAAATCATGGTCCATGTAATCAAACACAAGGTACAAACTACATGACATCCTTGATGTCACTAGCCCTTGCAGCTTCACAACATTCGGATGATCCAAGCGCCGCAAAATCAGAATCTCCCTCGCCATAAATCTCACACTCTCAGGTTCCAGATTATCAAATCGGACCTTTTTAAGTGCTACAATTTTGCCATTTATAGTATCTCTTGCTTTGTACACATTACTATAAGTACCTTGCCCAATCTAATGGCAAAAAACAATTAAAAATGAAAGGAATAAAGACTTGTATTCTCATTCTTGGCAAGAACTATGAATAGAACATTGAGAATTCCAAAATGCAAAACTAATGACAGAATTAAGAATCATTCTACCTTATCAATTTTTTCAAATGTATCAGCTCGACGAGGGGTCCAGCCATTGATTGCTTCTCCAGCCACTGCGGAGAGCCAAGAAGGCCATCCAGCAGCCACTTGCTCTCCATGGATGTGCCTTGGCGGATTYCTTAGCCTCGGATTTGGCCTAGACCTCCTCCTCTCACCGCGAGGCCTTGCATTCCGATCTTGCCGCTCCTCTTTCTGATCCCCACCATTCTGAACTTCACCGCCACCCTCTCCATCGCCTCCACTGCCTTCCCCTCTACTTGCTACCCCAATTTTCTCTCTCCTCCCTGATGGCACTGCCAAATCTCTCTCCCCACCTTGGTCTCTAACCTTCCCCACTACCAACTCTCCGCTAGATGGGCCAGAAGAAGAAATCTGTTTGCCAAATACACACCCCATTTCTTCAAGATTCTAACCCTCATTTCTCATCAGACAGCACACTCTGTTTACTCATACAGTTTCCCAGTACTAAGAGACTGAAAACATCAAGTATTCCACATGCAATGCGGACAGACCATTATTCCACAGAGAAGGAGACAATGGGTTTTGATTGAAACAGCAAACATCCGCAAAAAGATGACAACTTTTCACAAGAATTTACGCCTACACACTGATATCTTCACAGCAAATCAATAAATGGGCCTGGAGAGATACGGAGAACACGCTAACAGGAAAAGGAAAATCCTTGAGCAATACGAGTAGACAGCTATATCTTTACCAGTAAAGAAACTATAATGTGAATAGACTAATAGAACAAAATATCCAAGAGTAGCTGATTGAAGAATCCTTAACTTTCTTGCCCAAGAAAGTAGAAGCAGAAATGATTTCGAGATTAGCCCACAATTTATGGCGGTCAAAAAAATGAGCTAGAACCAGAAGAAAAAGGCAAAGGCAATGCACAGTAAAATAGTGGTAGCTTTATTGAGGTTTTAATGTTGGGATTAAAGATCAAATTATTGTATTAAAAATTGCCAAGTGAGCTCTCAACTTGGATGAAAAAATACAAAAAAGAATTCAGAATTCTTGGATTTATTGGGTTCTTTGTGGAGAAAATGCAGAGCTGGAGAGAGGTCTATCTACAAATTGTTTCTTGCTATGACAAAGAGAAAAATTTTGCAGCTGGGAAATGTGTACTCTGCTGTGACGGCGCAAGTCAAAAAAGAGTCTCTTCTCCTTTTATTCTTTTCTTCTCCCTCTCTCCCTCTTTTGTTTTCTTTATTTTGATTTTTCTTCTTCTTTTCTTACCATTGGTAACTCTTTTGGACATATGGCTTATCCAAACTCGATTATCTGTTAAAAGGTTCAATTAGAACCATTGAGTTTTTGACTCGTATTTTAAAAATTATTATTAATTCACTTTCTTTTTTTCATGTCTARAATGTTATACACAAAGAAAAAGGAAAAAAAAGAATTATCAAATATAAACATATACGATTGAATATTCTCTTAAATTTTTATGTTAAATTAGATGTAGATATTCAATTTGAAAAGAATGATTAATAATAGGAGAATGCCTAACATTTTAACCGATCAAGAGGGTTAAGTAAGTAAAAATTTACTCACCCAATACTTTTTTTAAGTGTCTCAATTGAAAAAAAATAATAATTTAGAAGAGTATTAAATTAACTAATATATTCCTGATTATATTATCAAACTTTCACGTAGTATGTAAAATCCTTCCTAGATTAGAAAAAAGTAAGATTAAGTATCATTTCAATTTGAGAATATTAATTAATATCACGATATTAGGACAAAGCAAGATGAAGGATAAAATTGTAACTTTTTTTTATTTTTTGTATTGAGATGTATAATTAGAGACTTATTTAAAAATAAATAAATTGGATATTTTAGACGCTTATAGAATAATAAATAGAGTATGTTGATTTTTTTTTTTTACTGTCTTAATTTTCATTTATTATTTTGTGAGTCAAAAAGTATATCTTGAATTTTCTTAGACTCCATCTCCCTTTTATCCAGATTTATTGTGGATTAACTTGGTATCAGATAGCAATGTCCTTATACCCTTTTACAATTTTGCCCTTACTACTTTTGGTTAAACCTATAGAAACACATATTTAAGATCAGTTTGGGATTGCTTCGAAGGAAAGTGTTGTCAAGAAAAGTATTGAACGAAAAAAGTGCTGTCAAAGAAAGTGCTTAAAATAGTATAACAGTTGAGATTTAACAAACACTTTGACAGCTTTCTCRAAAGTAGTTGAGATTTACCTAATACCTTGAAACTACTTTTAACTCAAAAATAACTTTTTAGATTAGGAAAAGTAATCTCAAACGTARCTTTAATTTGTTAATGTGTACTTTACAAACATTATCACTAATATCGTGTGTCTAATCTAAATTTGATGCTTCATTAATTACTATAAAGAACTGTTGTTGGAAAAAACCTTAAAGAATAGAAATGACTTTCATTGGAAGAATGGTTGAAATTATTGATAATTGGAATTTACATGTGATTGCTCGACAGTCGCAGTTATGAGATTTGGACCAACGTTCTTCTTTCCTAAAATAATAATTAATAATCTGTCTTGAGATTTGTATTCATCACTCCTAGATTAATCCTCCCCATTACACCTACTCTGGTTTTGTAATTTTCATACATCCACATGTTGGTAGTTCTAACCTTTAAGGACAAGCCATCTTGATTTTAACTATGTTGTTAGTATTTCTATTCGATTTTAAAATATCTTGTACGAGATATATTTTGAATAGAATAAATAATATTATGAGATATGTTATTTCTTTTATGAGTTATTCTCGATTCAAATTCGAAGGAGTTAAAGTTAAAGATTTCGAGAAAACTTAAAATTGTAAAAAGATTAAATTATCATATTTGGTATTAAAGTTATCATTAATGTATTATATGTGAAGAAAAAAGGAATTAGTATTGTTAGTTGAAACTTTGATAAGTTTAATTTGTATTATTTAGTAAATCAAAACTGAATAAGGGTAATTTTGGAAAAACAAAAATTAATTTCGTAACTTAGTGAAAAATAAAAAATAAAAAATAAAAAGAATTCTTGAAAATGAAGCAATATTTATTTTGTAACGAAGATAATATTATTCTACCTTCGTGATTGAATGCATTTGGAAAGATTGAGGACTTCAAATATGATTAAATATATATTTATTAAATATTAAATACATAAACATTACATCTCAATTAAATTAATATAAATAAAATATATATTAAAAAATTCGAAATCCACTACATTAATTGTCTTACTRGTGGGGCGCGCTGTCCCCGAAGATTTGAGGAAGACGAAGACGTATTCATTACCTAAAAACTGTTGGGTGATTTTGATTGGGGAGAAAGCATGCAATGCTCCTTCATCCATGGCCATGGCCATGACCACGAGTGACCACATCTTAGAATTTTTGTCATATTTTAGCATGCTACAATTAATAATTTCCTTGCAATAACATTAATTTTCTCAAATTATTTTGGATCTAACTATTGATGTTCTAATTAAAACATGAAAGACTACCTAATATATAAACAATCGTTTCGATATTATAAAATAATATACGACGTTCGTTTTAAAATAATTATTCATTAACAGTTTTTCATTCAAATTATATATTATCTTAAAAATTTAAAATTTTTTATTTTACCTCGACTACTATTTAATTATAAAAATTAATATTTTTTAATATACGTAATTTTATTTAAATAAATAATTTTAATAATTGTCCTAACCCTACCCAATCCCACTTTGACCAACAAACAAGAAGTAGTAGATTTTTGCCTGGTGGCAAATTGACCCCATTTCCTACATATTAAATAAGGTATTATACGTATAGAAGAAGGGGGTAGTTAGGGTHGGTAAACATACATAACCCCCTCTCATGATGCTTTTCTACCATGCACTATGTGTCCCAATCAGTTAGGTATATCTGTAACAAACAGAACAAGGAATATGAACCAATGGTTGTTGATCTTCTAGCTGTTAAGATCGCTTGACTTTAAAAGATAGGGCAGGCCAAGCAAGAACTTAACATTACATTGATTATGAGAAGTCCATAGGAATCATTTGTAAGACTTAGTGTATAAGCAAGACAATGATGATCATTGATAATTGAATCTCACGATTTGATTCATCAATTCTTAATACCGACCTATCTCATTRGTRGAGAAAAAATAAAAACTTCCATTTTTCAAAAGTATGGAAAAAAATTAGCGAATAAGAAAGATCGGGTTTAAAGAAAAAGTATGGGATTGCATGGCCTTCATGGTCAAGTTTCTTGACCAATGAATATATTTGGTCAAAAGAATCATAATTCTTCATGTAATGTCAATGCTAACTTGAGCTAGACACAAAGTGGCATGGAACAAAGATGGGACTAAAGGAGCTCTACAATTCGACATCCTTTTTTTTTTTTTTTTTTGTGTGTACATAAGAAAAGTAAGGACAATAATTGTGTTTGTCTGCAGCTTTCTTTGTTTATCTTGGTTGAAGGAAAAGAAAAAAAATAATTAATAAAAAATAAATACTTAGATAAATCGTACATGAATTATGTTTGTTTAAAATATAAAGCGACGATGTCAGAGAAACCTTATGCTACTTCTCATCTCAACTTAGGTGCAGTTGATGATAGGATTATTCTCACTCTAGTTTTTTTAAAAAAATTTAAATAAGGAAAAGTAAGGGTATTTTAGGAACCATGCATTAGAAAAAAACGAACGAAAGAAAGAAAGAGAATGGACATTTTAGACCCTTCAATCCAAAAACTTGCTCCAGACTAAATAAAAGGTTCAGATTGTGTTTCTTCCGTCCCATAAAAATAAACTTACTTTTCTTTTTCCTTTGTACTAAATCATTGGCCTGTTCCTATTATTAAAGAGTAGTTAAATTATAATTTCCTAATATGCCCTCAATTTATGATGCATAATTATTATACAATTAATTTTATTAATCAATAAATATATTTATGATAATAAATACTCATCTTGAAGAAAGAAAGATTTATAA
>MEJB01000003.1:2325473-2393968 GCA_001752375.1 Rhazya stricta | reverse complement strand
CTTCAGGTGTTTTTATGTACGCAACTTCCGCGTATAAATCAGAAGCAAAAGAAAAGACAAGAAAAAAAGAAGAAAAAAAAGAACGCCTTGCCGCCGTCGCAAAAGAACCGGATTGGGTTTGACTAGATCCGTCGAACGCAGAGAGCGTGTTGATTAGGTCTTTCGGTCGTGTACCTAACTAACGGAATGAGAATCTAGGCAGTGATACGTAAAACAAGTATATAAGCACAATTAAAATGATTAAAAGTAAATGCGAGTCTCTCCATTCTTCGAAAATGTTATATAAACAGCAATTGAACAATAAGCTTCCCCATGGTGGTTCGATAACAAGTAGAACGCTACGAAAAGACCTTCTTTGGCGAGAAACAAGAAGCTTTCTGTCACATAGCTCGACGACTTTATAAAGGTTACAAGCTCCTATACTTGCTAAAGAAAGGTTTGAACACCTAACGGGTGTTTCTACGTCGTGCTCACGGTTTTCCCTTACGAGGAACTTGTCATACTAGGTTCGATAATGATTCCTCGAAAGAATCTTCTTTTCTGGGCTTCCGTTTAACATGAGATAACATGGACCACTTCTGTTGTGCTAATATTTGGAGAATTGATCATGTTTAGGAAAGCAGTGTAGTTGGGATTTGCCWATAGCCRAAACCTGATGTTTTCACAATGATCATCTTCTAGTATTACCTGCRACAAGCACAACAGATGAATGAAACCAGATCTTTTTATGTTTCTATATCACTATATATGCATTCCAGAAATGTTTCAGAAGTTTCCTCAAACAAGAATCTATCCAAGAGACTACAATYCGTACAGTGGTCATATTTGAAGTCTACAAAATTCTGAGCTCGCAGCTGAAATGTCTTCCCCCTTTTCTTCAGGTTTCATTTTATCCTCCTGTGAAGAATTTCCTTCCTGGATGGAAGACGGCATTCTCCTAACAGGAGATGAACAGACTGGCATGACTGATCGAATTTGAACTGCTGGTGCCATCTGACTGGCACAAGGCATGCGCCTCAAGTGTCTCATATCTTCCAAATGAGGTCTAGTAAGGCTTGTAAAAGCTGCAGGTAAAATTGGAGTTGAAGCAGGACTAGAACCATTTGAAACATCAGGTAGGAAGCTGGCTGACGAAAATGCACCCGCATTTCTACCCAATTTGCAGGAAACTGGAGGAATGGCTACTGAACCTCTCATCTCTMTCTCTGATGTAATGTGTTGAGCATCAGACAATAAAGAAACTGAGCTGTCTAGATTCTCTGGCTGRAGTCTGGGTTCTCTTGCTTCAGTTATGCTTTCTCTCTTACAGATAAATCCAGGTGGCAACCAACTAAAGTCTTCATCTTGTACAATTTGTGATTGACTAGATTTCTTCCTTGCAGCAGCGGTTTGATCCTTCTCGTCTCTAATAGTTTTTTGTGCTATTTGTACTCCTACATCGGATGTATTGTTGGAAGACTSAGGATGATGTGAAGAATCAGGAGAGCCAAAGGCAGATTTACTGATATTACTCCTCCAACAAACAGAGCTAACACCCTTCTTTAGCCACTCTTCTTGAACTTGGGTGTTGTCTTCTATTTCTTCTATGGTAACATGGGAACCACTCCTATCTTGAACTGCCAACAAGTTGTTGGACAAATAGAAAAATGGAGAGGTTCCTCGAGCAAGGGGAAGCAGTTCTTGTTGCCTTGCACAAAAAATTGCACTCATTTGTGGCCTAACTATTGATTGAATGAGTGGATAAAGTCTGGGTCTTGGGACAGAGGTAGAAGTAGAAGGAAGAGACAAAAGATGGCCGTGCTGCAGAGGAGCACCTTGATGCCAAGCTTGATACACGGTGTATTCTGGAGACAAAAAGGAATATGCAGAATCCTGATGCGGCATTCTGTAAGATGACCAGCCAAAACTGTAGGGAATTACATTCCCCTTGACCGGGGAAAATCCTTTCTGTGATTTGCCCTTCTCTCTCTGTACTGGCTTTCTTGTATCTGGTGATGTTATTCTGGAAAGATAACGAGCAACAATTACTTGCTCTTGCTCGTCCTTTCTGCCAAGATCTGATACTTGGCAGGAGGAAGAGCATTCCTGTGACACTACAAAAGACGTGATTCAGAATCAGTACAAGCAGGAGTCATGAATGCAAGAAAATTCTCCTGAAAAAAATTTTGTACCTAAAATCTGTTGAATGTAAGAAAAACAAGAATTAGTGCAAATCAACCTACAATTTGACTTGCATGCAACATTCAGGCTCTCATTACAAAAATCGGAAAGCCAAATATGATGCCTCCTAAAACTCATGCTTATTCAAAAYGCTAACTTTCTCAGAAGGGGTCATTAACATATCTGTTTGCTTTGCTTTCTCTCATTTTGTGCCAAAGGCAGTGCAAAACRGGGAGATTTTGAGATTTTAAAGTAATATTTTCATTGGAACAAGATGGAAGGACACAGATCCCAGACGTACGTTCTTTCAGGGCAAACCAAGCAACCATTGCAGCACTCTTTTGAGCTTGTTTTTTGGTTTTAGCTGGCTCTCCAMAAAAACTCATTCCTGCAAGTTCAACCGTACAAGTAAACGATGGAGCATATCCTGGTCCAGTTCGAACAGTGGTATAAGCAGGGAGTTTCATGCCAGCTCTATGAGCCGTCTCTTGAAGTAGGTTTTTGTAAACCCCAGTTTCATCCTGAAAAGCAGAGAATTGGTAAAATCTATGTGAATGAATTACCATAACATTTTTACCACGGAAAAGGACTTGCAAAACTTTTGTCATGTAAATCAAAAAATTCGAGCAGGTTGGGCATAATCATTTGTATTCTAGGAAGAGAGTTATCATTTTCACTGGAGTCAGATTTGGAAGGATGAAGTTACCTATGTGACTGAATTATGAGCCCGTCATCCACAATATGCAGGTAAACGAGAAAAGAAAGAAGAAAAGGAAAAACCATCTGGAAGAAAAAAAGGAATTGATCTGTAGGCGAAATTAAAAAATATATATATATATCCAAAATTCAAGATTTTATTAGGCCAAAAGTGGACCAAAACCTGAGTTCGTTAATTCACAATATAACAATTGGATGTTTCAACATGTCAATCTCACAAGTCACCTCAAGTGATCTATGGCCATACAATAGCATCATGAAAATAAATAAACACAAYATATAGCAACTTGGAAAATTAAATAACATAGGTTTCAATCAGAAAACATATCCAAACAAGATCTTCTGTTAGTTATCAGAAAATTTCATGGCAATGGGTCTGCAAATCAAGACATTTAACTGTATCTACCAAATACAGAACATAATCTGGTGAATGTATCATATATGCTACAGATTTCATGTCTCCAACTATCTGTAAGTATTATAGCCGTTTGAATCGCAAGAAAGGGGATACACCAAAGTAGTATCACATAATATTAGCAGAAATAAGAAAATAAGCACAGACATTGATGAGGATGTTTCTGTATAATCATGGTAAATAATAACTTAGGATGAGTTGAACAGAACCTTAGTTCCATTTTTAAGTCGGACATGATCTTTGCCCCAATGTGGAAAGAATGCATTTCTAGGACAGAAGCATATAGAATGACCAGAAGTAACAACAGAAACAAATGAATCATTACCAGAACTCTTGCAGCTAAAGCTCTTGAAGGTCCTCTTRGTGATAATGTTTTAAGCGCAACCTCAGCTGCAGCATGCTCCGCTTGTCTCAAAGTAGAACAGAAATTTGGGCTCTCAAAGACTTGCCCGGTGCAATTTACCCTGGCTTTAAACCGAGGGGCGTGGTCAGGTCCTTCCCTTATGCAGGAATAGGATGGCAAGTTAATGCAGCTTCGCTGAGCAAATTCCTGCAGTTGGTTCTTATACATCCCTGTGACACAGAACTACTGAAAAAGAGTATGTACAGAAGGAACGTAATTCAATTACTGTGCATGAAGATAGTAACTACTTCCAGATTTGAAAGCAAGGGTGAGAAAAGGAGACACTGATTACGCCTCAGGGAAAACAGAAGAGGAAATGAGCCATTTCCCAAAACATCAAACAAGAGAAAGAAGAAAGCTTGTCATCTATATGATCCATCATTTCAAAAGAGGGCTTCATACCATGAAGAAAGTACACCCATCAATTTGAAATCCGACTCTGCAGTATGGACAAAGTTCAAAATCAACTACAGAATCACTCAAACTTAAAAAGGCAAACAATTTAACAAGTATAAGCTGCCCTTAAAGTCGAAGCTCTGAATGAGATCAAGTGATCAAGATTGAGAGAAACGAAAGGAAATAATTTAAACAGAAGAGCAAAAGACTGAATTATGGTGATACCTATTAATTCAAGTCATTAATCAAACTCCACTTCTGCATTCCTCATTAACCAACCACCAGATTAATTGAATTGAGCCGACATTGTATTAACTGCATAGATTCAATTTAATATTATTTAAAGAAACCCACAATTAAAATATTAAAATTCCACCTCGATCACACCGTCTTTAATCTAAGTACATGACAAAACTCACCCAGATATTAAAATCCACCAACCCAGTTTACTTCTAAATGCAAAAGGGTTCCCATAACTTCTTCCACAAAATCACTTAGAAAGCTCACCATAATAAACTGACAAACCAACCATATCCAGCAACACGTGGGTGGATACACAAGCTTGTCMAGAAATATATGTGGTTATAGCAAAGCCAATTCAAGAAAAACCCACATGCTCAAAGATTTTATTTCTAGAGATGTACATGAACACTCATGGGCTAAAATCTGACCTTGATGCTAAAAACACAACAATTATGACTCAAGTGATGGGAGGATCGCCAGAAAGTGACGTCATGGTGCCGGAAAAAGTTGAAGCCTGCTCAATAGGTGATGGGGGGAGGGATCTATTAAAAGATAGGGTGAGTGCTGAGAGGATCTGATCAACAAACTGAACTTTCAGAGACCTTTATGATATATATTATTCTTATAATTATGATGTATATCTATACATAAACATATTCTATTATTGACTAACTGCAAATGTATTACTCCTCTTATGCTCCAGTATTACTGTAAGTAACAGACTATTAATGGTGCTGTATTKAAGACTACTCAGACAGAAGTGCTGCTCCTTTTTACCAACCGCACTAAATTTAAAGGCTAATTATATGATCTGATCTGATCCGTTTCGATTGACAAGACTACATTTGTAGTGTTAGCATAAAGAACGTTGTGCACTCTTTTAGAGTTACTGTGGAAGAGCCAAAGTGATGTAAATGTATAATAACTTTATGTAAGTTGTTCCCACTGCATTCATTCAAGGCGAAGTCCAAGAACTCTACACTACAGTAACCTATTTAAACAATTTTGGATTGTGCAAGTAYCCAAAGAAGCAACTCTCACTTCTAAAGTTGAAGTAAATATATTCTCACGCGCATTAAAATGATATTAACATTGAATTGAGTAAATTGATTAAAAATTCTACCTATCATAGCAAAGTTTGGAGTCYAAACTTACRCTTAGTTATAATGTGCAAACTTTGAAATCATTGTCTCATAAGAATGAATCTAATATGATAATATTTTAGAAAAATTTGACTTATAAAATGAGTGCTAGCATGTATATACTCTTATTCTATATGATAGGTTTAGATGCAACATAAAAGAGCATTCACCTCTCAGACTGTAATATTGGACACTCATCATTGCTCATAAACGGTGACTAGAGATATTTTTGGGCCATTTGGTAACATCAGATGGCACTAAAGAGCTTCTTCATGTAAAAGGCCAAGCCAATGTATCATTTTACTACAATTGGATGTGAATTATTTTGTATGGATGGCCTCTCGGCCAATAGTTATTATCCTAACTACTCAGGTTGATTGACCGGAAATGCAATAGAGTCTGTGTTTTTATCTAAAAAAATGTCAAGACAGTTACTTCAGACTCATTTTGGGCTGTAAATTGATCCGAATACAACATTGTTTTCTGTAGTGGGTGTTTTGATTTCAAGAATTAGGCCTTTTTTTTTTTTTTGGGTCAAATTGGGTTGTAGATATTTCGGTAGTAATTTGGGTCATCATATAAGATCGCCCCGCAAGTAAATCAACAGCTACTACCTACTAACAAATTAAGATGAAGATTTGASTGCATCTTCCGGAGCAATATCGACCAATCATCTGGATTCTCCTTGGATAACAGGCGACTCAACGTAGAATGATGTCATCTACAACCTCAAGATTTTCGACTTACTGTTTTCATTTTTCTCTTTGCCTTTTATTCATGAAATGCCCCTTTTCAGAACGACAAGCCATTTCGTTCAAGTTCAAAGTTCTTGAACATAAGGAAAATGTCCGTTTGTGRCTCCTTTACTGGAATCAGCCTACGTTCACCCAGAGCACGAAGCTTCAGGAAGCTTTTTTCTTCTAATTTCATTAATCACGTCCAGGTAAGCAAGGTGCCTTTTCCTTCTTTTCGTTTACCAGAACCGCTTAAATCTGCAAAAGTAAGGTTTCAACATAAAACAGCTTCAGCTAATTCAACTGTTGAAACTCCCAAAACTTCGTTCAGAAGCAAAAACCCAAAAGATATCAATATTTTGGTTGTGGGTTCTACTGGTTATATTGGGAAATTTGTAGTTAGAGAATTAATTAAAAGAGGGTTCAATGTCATTGCCGTTGCCAGGGAGAGAAGTGGTATTAGAGGTAGGAGCAATAAAGAAAATACCTTGGAAATGTTAAATGGAGCAAACGTGTGCTTTTCAGATGTAACCCAGCTGCATATCTTGGAGAAAAGCTTGGAAGATTTGGGGATTTCAATCGATGTTGTTGTATCTTGCCTTGCTAGTAGAAATGGTGGCATAAAYGACTCGTGGAAGATCGACTACGAAGCTACAAAAAATAGTCTTGTAGCTGGGAAGAAGTTTGGGGCTTCTCATCTTGTTTTGCTATCTGCAATTTGTGTGCAAAAACCCCTTCTTGAATTCCAGAGAGCAAAGTTGAAATTTGAGGCCGAATTGGCTAAAGAAGCAGAAGAGGATGATGGATTTACCTATAGTGTTGTTAGACCTACAGCATTTTTCAAGAGCTTGGGAGGACAAGTTGAGTTGGTGAAAGATGGAAAGCCTTATGTGATGTTTGGGGATGGAAATTTGTGTGCTTGCAAGCCAATAAGTGAGGCTGATTTGGCCTCCTTTATTGCAGATTGTGTGTTGAGTGAGGATAAGATCAACCGAGTCTTGCCAATTGGGGGACCAGGGAAGGCTTTGACTCCATTGGAGCAAGGAGAGATTTTATTTAAGCTTTTGGGAAAGGAGCCTAAGTTTCTGAAGGTGCCAATTGAGATCATGGATTTTGCTATTGGAGTTCTTGATTTCCTAGTTAAGATATTTCCTTCACTGGAAGATGCAGCTGAATTTGGAAAGATTGGGAGGTATTATGCAGCTGAGAGCATGCTTGTTTGGGATCCTGAAACTGGAAAATATGATGCTGAGAGAACACCAAGTTATGGTAAAGACACCTTAGAAGAATTCTTCGAGAAGGTCCTCAGAGAAGGAATGGCTGGACAGGAATTGGGAGAACAGACAATTTTTTGAGTATTCCATTTTTTGAGTAAGTTTCTAGTCCAAAATTAATCGGACAGAGAACTTTTCCACACTATTTATCTCGTGTATGCAGTTGTATTGCTAACTGATCCTGGATAAGTTGCCTTCTGATATACTTCTGAAAATATTAACAATGATTGTTAACAGTTGTCTAGCATTACTATGCTAGTTCTATATGAAGCATCCCTGTCATATCAGCATTCTTATATGCAACACAAAGAATCTCTGTGCTGAATCTATTTGCATCCACAAACATCTTGAATGTATTCTCAATGTTGGAGGTAATAACTAATGAATCTAAGAGGTGCTTAATTGCTCAGTCAATTGACATTCTATGCCGCATAGCACTGATTTCAGTAGTTTGACAGATTTCATTATGAACCATGGAGAAAGAATATTAACCAACCATGTTCCTAAGCATGAACTCCATTGATGCCCCTTGTACAAAACAAAAAGGCGTTCCATGGMTTTGCCTGAAAATTTTCTTTGTAGCTTTTGATCAGATTAGATTTTGAGCTCTATTGAAATAAGTTTGCTGGACTGTAACTTGAGAATAATAGAGAGGGTCACATTATTAATAGACTATATTGTCATGTAGATACTGCTTGCCCTGTTTGATCTGATATTTTTGGTTGAGATGGTTCACATACATAATGGGGAAGTGTATGTTTATTTTGCATTTCAGGTCAAGTAACTAAGGGCTGTTTCTTGCACATAGTTTTGTGCTTTCTGGCTCTAGCATGTATGTTTTAAAAGTCATCAATATCTACAATATACCCTATTGATGTTTTGTGTTCTGAATAGCACACAAAGAATTACTCATTGATCAAGGCTTGTACCCAAATATTATTTTGGTCTCATAAATGAACTTTTCAATAGAGAATGTTTTATGATGAATCATTTTGTATCTGTACATTTCACCAAAGCTCTTATCATCTTCCAAAAAGAGGAAGATGAGAAAGTCAATCCACTACATGCTAAAGCTAATATACTTCATTACACTTTTCATAAAGAGTYCAAAGCTARTGAACATTACTCTCATGTGTTCATGTTTAATGTTGTTGTATGATCCTTCAAAAATTCTGCCTGCATTTCCTACTGTTTTTAGCTTATCATGAGTTTCTTTTTGGTTTCATAAGAAAAAATAATTAGTCCGTGTATCTTCACCAATTTTGTGATGGTTGTAATTACATTTGTCTGCGTGAGTCAAGTATGACATGTGTTTTCTTTTTGGATACTAAATTGTTCATTCCATTGTTATCATCTTCGTAAGAAAAAAGCCATCTCATTTTCATGATTTTGATCTTTGTGGGAATTCTATAGTGATATAGCAGAAATTAGTAGGATAAAGGTAGCCAAATCTTGAGGAAACCAATCGCCTATATGTGTTTTGTCTCATTATACCAATGGCTGTGGTGAGATTTCTCATGTGCTGCACTTGACAATGGTACTATTTCCACCTAAAACTGTAATGGAATATATCATCAAATTCACACATAAATTACAGAGCATGTCTATTTCTGACACTGCACAAAATGATTACAGATGAATTACAAGCACGACATAACAAATGGTCCACGCTTCACACAGGCTAGCTTAGCAAGGTACTCTACTGGGGTTCAGATATCTCCAGGCCCATATGTGACTCTATTTTGGGATCTTCTTGGAGAGGGAGTAAACAGAGAGCAAAACAAGCAACAGCAGCACAACAGAGCCGAACAATGAGACTGCAACAGAGCTTCCAATATGGCGGCAGAAGTCACCGTAYGTGTTACACACCTTTCCCCACCCCACATGAGAATTGCCCTTCAAACCTGTATAAGCAATTGCACCTGCTGCCCCGGTTGCAGAAGCTACAATTCCCAACAGCAGCTGCAAACAGACAATACAGAAATCAAACTCAATAGAAGGTTAAAATTTAGAAGCTTTGAATAATTGAATCCTCAATTCAAGGTGGGAAAGGGCCATTCGGTATATACTCCCCCTCCTTGGACATGATCATGGGAGTTTTTCCTATTGTGAAATGTCTAGTTTGTAGCATAATTAATATTAGAAGAAACATAGTGAAACAGTTATTGGGAACTTACCACATCAAAAATTATAAAATGTGACAGGATCTTTGTTGAGCAACTGGGTTTCAAGAGGCCATAAAGGGAAAAAAGTGTACTAATGATGCCGTAGAAACCAGCCACCGAGAGAGCTGCTATGAAGTATCTGCATGTCAATGGATATTTTTAGCTGTCTTTAACAATAGTGTCCGAGAATCATATTACAGAACAGACAAAAAGATATGCAGAAATGGACTHGCAAAAGGCCAAAAAGCAGAATCGAAATACAAGTTAAGTCTTCTGTTGCTTTCCGGAGAATTGCAGACCAAATTTTCTTTCCAATCTCACCCACCATTCTCCACCAACCAACTTAGGGCAGATGTTGTCTAGTTGTCCCCAATCTAGGCATCACTCAAAGTCACGAAATAAACAAATCCCTAGCGAACCATAAACTAAACBATTCTAATCTTGTCATCATCAATCATTGAATTAGCCCAACTGGTTAATTTCAAGCACTCGCCGTAGCTATTCTTATTATCAATTATAACRACTATTTACTATTCAAAAAGTGAACGACACTAAACTCCATGCCAAAGTTTGATTAGTAATGGTAAATAAGTATCCTTGTGCATGTATTTTTGGGATTAAACTTTCTAAATGGCTGCTTGCTGGGAATGGTGGCTGCTTGCCTTTTCAACTCTGTGGTCAAGTTTTCTCTCTTTTACTTTTCCTTCCAAGAAGAAACTCTTTGTTTCCTTTTCTTTGAAGTTTTGAACGTCAATGTTTGAATATTTGTATTTCGACATATTATAAACTATCTCCGGAAGGATCAGTAAACCCTCAAACATAAAACAAGAACAAGAAAATATGAGGGATGGTCATATGAATCTTGAGGACAAAATCCAGCAGCAGTCAGAATCTGACCACCTCAAACCGACATGGTTAGGATATATTAGAAGAAGAGGAAAAAAGGTTAAAGCAGAAGCAGGATATATGCATGTTCATAATTCTTTACCAACTATAGCTTCTTCTTATTTGCATGGTAATTTAAAAAAAAAATGACTTGGTTTATATTTTGTAGCAGACGAACTTACATGAAAGCCGGTGAGTTTTTAAATTTAGCAGTAGCAGGAGCCCGGAAAGGTGGAAATGGAATAGGAGCAAGTTCAGTTTGATCACTGGTCACCATGACCACAACAGCAACAAGTGCTGAAGCAAACAACAAGAACCTCAAAACCACAGCGATCACCGGGAAGAAGTCAGTAGCCGTAGCCGGAGGTGCATCTGCTAGCCCTGTGGTCTCTGGAGGCGGTACCTCAGACGGTGGAGCTGCCTTTACTGGCTGAGGTGGTGGTGGTGCAATTTTCTCTGGTTCTTCTACTGCTGGTGCTGGTATATCTGAAGAGGCCATGGATACTGTTTACGTGCTTAAGTATTTCTTTGATTGGATACTATTAGTATGATAGAAGATGAGATATGACGAGAATGATATATAGCAGCCTATTCGGCTGGGGATGGTTGGAATGCCTAACACGCCATTTGATTTCTTCTAATTTTGAAGAGTATTTTGTTCATACGATTGTGACTGTTTACACTTACTTTCCAATTTCATCTCCTCGATAGCTTGGTTATGTCTTTAATTAATTGTCATCTAAGTTCCGTCATGCTTACACTTCTAATCCAACCTTTTCGCATCTTCCAAAGCGTTTGAATTATCATTTTGACTTAACAATTCACTTATTAATTAATATAAATTATCGAGTTGATATAAATAGTTTCTTTACTTTCAGGGATGGCTTTTTTTTATATCCCATTGCTTTTGGTATTAAGGCGATGTAATCACGTCAACTTTTTATCAAATTCTGAATAATCTCTTGTAACGAGAG
Organism: Rhazya stricta; assembly: GCA_001752375.1. NCBI lineage: Eukaryota > Viridiplantae > Streptophyta > Magnoliopsida > Gentianales > Apocynaceae > Rhazya > Rhazya stricta. Next base: position 2,382,460 of record MEJB01000003.1, on the reverse strand, counting down.
ATTATCATAACAACTAATAGAAGTCGACGAATGATAATACATAAAATAAGATTGTATCGCCATAAATTCTACGCTACGTCAAAAATCAAAAGTAATGAAATTAAATAGAAAAGATCATCCGATTAGTTATGTTGGAAAAAGTAAAGCGAACTGAGTTCAAAATATGAATTTCCTTGTTATTCTTCGAAGGGTTTTTGTTATCGCGTCAATAATTTTATTATTAAATATTTTATTGTTTGATTCTTACAATATTTAAAAAAAAAAAAAGGAAAATCCTCCGACTACTCTCTTAAGGTTTTATCGACTTTTAATTAATAATTGAAATTTGCTGGCATCATTAACTTGTACGGTGCTGCTTTGGTACCACAATTTTTTTCCTTTTATGTTTACTTCTGAGGACAATATTTTTTAAATTAATGTCAAATTGAGATCCGAAGCTTAATGRAAAGCTAAATTTGATTTTAATTAAGCATGTTTATCTCATATTTTTGTCACTTTTATCCTCAGGCCCTTTCATTTGCTGGTTTCAAGTGAAACAATTGGCTCCGACATCGTGCCATTTCTGTACGGATATTGAGAAGCAATTTTTTAAGTTAGGGCTCGTTTGATAGTAAAACAATTCAGCATTTAATCGGTCGAAAATTTATTAAATTAAAAGGGTTGAATAAATAAATTAATTAGATGCATATTAATCCATGAGATCTTATTTAAGCGGAAAGTGTATAGATTATGGATTAAAAAATCGAAGTTCAATTCTTATCAGAGATATAAATGAATCAAAAATTATAGGTTAATGAACAAATACAAATACAAAACAGGATCGAACAGTTAAGATCGTTTTTAGTAATTGAGATATGAACCCGACAAAATTATTCAAATAAATAAAAGAAATTCCTACCGATCATGATCTTGAATAATCCATTTCAAAACTCTTCTTAAGAAGTTTCTTTGAAATTTTCCTTCTAGAATAGTCGAGACAACCACCACCTTTTGCACAATTTGGCAAGAAATCTCAAGAATTCAACACTAGGGATTCTTAAACTCGTTCACCTAATTACACGTCATCTTCGAGGGTGGTTCTATCTTATCCATTCTCATTAGTCTCTTTGGCTATAATATCATATAATTGAAGAAGACATCAATCGCTCTCGATAAAATTACCTTCCTGCCCCTTGATTTTCGTTTTTCTTTTTAAATAAATCTTAACGGAGGTAAAATACAGCTACCTGTGAAGATACAAACTGCTTGTAATTGGACACCGTTTCAACGTGTTCGATAAGCATCAAATTCGAAATTTTTTAATTTAATATTTAAAAATACTTATTCATTTCAATTATCATCTTGATAATGGGTAAATATTTAATTTAAAACTATAAATAATAGTCAAATATCTATCACCTACTGAATGGGAAATATATATATATATATTCGGTTGGACTTGAACCTCAAGAATGAATAGTTGTACCAACTAATTGTCACCAGCAGCTGTCGTTTTAGAAAAGTTCGTTTTATGAAAATTATTCACAAAATATAATTCAGTAAATAAATCCTTTTCCCACCATTTGAAGTTTCTAAATAAATTATAAATAATATCGGATATTTTTCTCTTCTTTTACTTCCAAAATTTCGGGATGAATATTATTATGATTGATTCCGTTTTTATATAATTGATTTATTGAATACTCGTATGTATTTGTTGCTAGTAATATATATTTGGATCCGAGTATGTTCAAGTTCAACTTTTGATCTCCAAAACTATGAGTTATTTTTTCAGATTCAATTTTCGATATTTTAAACGATAAGTTAAATACTCGATCGTTAAACTAATTCTTTTTTAAAAATAACTCTCATTAATTTGTATCTTTGGACTAGGTCTCACCTAAATGCACTTTCAGATTCTCTAGCAAAACCTAATGATGCTAATTTGAGGGGCCATTATAGGGTTAATTTTGTACTAATGCTTGGTCTTTCTCACCAAATTCATTAATTAAGAGTCATTTTAGAAAAATTCTCACCAACAATCCATGTGGATAAAGGAAAAGGATATTTAAATTTTATTTAAAAAATAAAAATAAATTAAGCACTAAAATTTTGATATTTTATCCTGTGAAGAAAATTGCAAAATCTATCAAGCAACTTTTACAGTTATAAATTCTTTAACACACTCTTACGGGCATATTTTTTATTACATCAATTAAGCATTACGTGTATATATATGTAACTCCTCTGACACTTCTTCTCTGTTATCTTAGAAATTAACATTATATACATGTTGTACTCTGATTAATATAATAAAAAGTATACTATAAAATTTAAAACTAATTTCTACCATCACATTTACAATAATGTAGGTAATACATACCCGCAAGAACTATGTAATATTTGATAATGATTTTACTTTTCATACTTTATCGGTAAATATTTTGAATATGATTATATGAATACATAACGATTTTAAGAAATTCATATATACACGTAATATAAATTGACATATATTTCTGCAAAAACCTTTAGAACACTTATAATGACTTCTCAATCTTCTAGGATACATCTTGCTATATATTATATGTCATATTAATCAGTGCARGATATATATATATATATATACATCGTGCTCTAATTGCTATAATAGAAATTGTGTTATATGAGAATGTCTTTAGAAAATCTTTAACTAATGCCTTAAAAATTAATAGCAAACGTTTTGGTGCCTCTTGTCCTTGAAAATACCTCATGCAGCAAACTGATACTGGGCCGCTTGCATAAATGAACATGGGCCAGGTTTAGTTAAGGCTATAGAGCCACTTTGCACTTAATGAACCTTTTGCTTTGGCGTAGTATGTTGGCTTTCACCCTCGTATTTATCGTAAGAATTTTTAATATATATTTTTATATATAAATATAGGTCTTGTTTTATTTAATGATAGAGGAATGTAATATATTAAAAATTTATATTAAATTATCCCTCGTTCTCAATTAGTAAAACTCATACATTCTTCTTAATTCTCAATCAGTGAAACTCGAACCTTCTTCTTATAAAGCGACAATTATTTAACTCAATTATATCATATTCTTGGATTTGATTATATCCTGACCTTCCTCATATGTTATGGGTTTAATTACATCTCTATCCTCGTGTATTTAAAAAATAAAGAAGTTCTTAATTTGATTACCTGGCCGTCTTCTAATGTATTGAGAGAAAAAAGGGCCTCCACCTCCGGAGGACTATCCTCAATATAATGTGACAGTTCGTTCGTTAGACGCATGCATGTKTGTATGCTAGTAGACAGGGGATCGTCACCCCCGTAAAACTAGCATTCCCTATCAATTTGATAATGCATTTATATACCCGTTGCACCTACAGAGTAAGATTTATTTGGAATAAAGTTTACTCAAAACTCTTTTAACATATCACTATAAATAAAAGTCGAACACYAGATCTCACTATGACTTTAATAATTCACTCGTCAATTACCTCAATATGCTAAATTATATATTTTTATTTATTTAATGTAAAACAACAATACTACCTCAGATTCAATATTGTTCCTTTCTTCTCTTTCGTTTGAAAGATTAAAAGCATCTTGAGAAAATATGCATGTAAATTTATAGTCAAAAGTAATATACGCAAGTAAATTCAGTATCTTAGGACAATCAGAAAGCGAAATAATAAGTTAAAGTAAGATTCRATATTCGACTCTACTTGTGACGTTATGTTGATAGAAAGGTTTTTCTCTTAATTCTCTATCTCTCTCTTTCTTATTATGAAATAGACATATACTTATTAGACAATAAATTTTGAATATCATTCATATCTCCGTCCCTTTACGTATAACAAATAAACTTTTATTTCCATAAACATTTTTTAAGACAATTAAATCATGATACTATAAATATAATAAGATATATGGTACAAAATAATGTAACATCCTCACCTTATGTTTATATTAATTATGTTGGTGAGTACCAAGAAAATTTGTGGATTGAAGATAGTTGATGTGTCTATGGCATCAATGMGTCCAAATCTTGTAGTAACATGGAATTGTCTGTCTGAACAATAATTTGTGGGGAATTACATGTTTGACCCAATGATTTGTGGTTCCCAAACTCACACGCTCATTCTCTTCCTTCTAGACAATAATGCATTCACGCCATTGACAACTTGAGTGGCCTTTCGTCTTCTTTATTTTTTTATATAATTAAAAAAAATTCTTGAGAATTTATGAGCATATGATCTTTGAGACAATAATTTAATGATCGATCCTGTATTTAGGTTTTTACAAATATACAAAATTTAAGATTCGATGTTCGAGTATTAAAACAAAAAAGTTGATGAGTTATTAATCGTTATGAAWAAGGTTYAATCAAAATAAATTATTAAAATTTTAAATGTTTATAATGCACATCCTCTTTAGGTATGTTGTATTATTATTTCAAGAAAATTGTAACAAAAGGGGTCCTAAAAATAAATAAATTATATTCTTTCTTTGCAAAATAATTATCTATTTGGATAGAATTAGACATATTAAAAAAGTATTAATTTTTATACAWTTTTAAACAAAATGACAATCTTATTCTTCTTTTAATTTCGTGTAATTTTAAATGCTTTAACTAATGTGTGTTTTCAATAATATGTTAGAGTTGAATAAGACTAATAACTGATGGATAAAATAAGGAAGAAATATTTAATAAAATAGTAAGTAATTTGAAARAACGAAAGCTATTGAAGATAGACGGTTATTTTGAAACGGTTCGAACATATATTTTATYATAAACATTAAATCATCTCATAGAGAGATAATTATGAATTAAAATAAAAATCACTTAAAACTGCGAAATATACAATTTGACTGACTATCGTTAATTTAACTTGTAAGGAGTTTGGTAATCCTTAAAAAAGGTCTTGAACTCGATTCTTGAAAATGAAGTAAATAATAATGAGAAGACTTTATAAGTCTCTTATCACTCAAACTGAAAATAATGGGATTCAAAGATTCTGAAGACCAAGCAAAAGTTCAATTTAATGTTGAAACCGCAAAATTGGTTTGATTTTATTTGACTTGGACGATTTGCCAATGATCTCAACACATCAACCACCCAACATGTAGGAGGCAAAAGCAATAGGGGCACCTATGAATTGATTTTGGGGGATATGATTAGTTTGATGAGGTTAGTGGTGTCATTTCACATAGATAGTAATATGATAGTGATATATTTGTCTATACCTTCGCTCATCTCTCGTTTAGCTCAAACCAACTCTGAATCTATAAGTCTTTACTGTCCATCTCATATATAATGGCAAATAATGTCTCTCCATTTCGATACCTAGTTCAGACTTGTCCATATATATGGCTGCTGCCACTTTAGGTGTATTCTCACTAAGTCTATCTATTATTCAACACAAAATTGAGATAATTTTCTTTGAATGAACTCAATATGTATTAGATGGTATGTCGTTGGTTGATCGATCTCAGCAGAAAAGGTAAAATTCGATAGTTCAGAGGTCATTCATTGTACACTATAAGTTAAACTATATTTATAAATAATAAAATACAATTTATAAGTTTGATAACGCAATCGATTTAAAAATATTATTTATGATATGATATTTTTATTTTTCAATACATTGAAAATAATTACTCCTAACTTTATGACTAATAAAAGAATAGCTTCAACAGCAATCGTTTTTGAATGACAACCGAGAATTGGGTTTTTTAACTCTTTGCGTTAGGACAATCAAATGGTCAACTTGGATACTAACAAGTTGTCGAAAGATTTTGGTCCTATAAACTAAGGGAAGTCCAAAGTCCCATTTTTATCTTTTCTCCTAACTCTAAATGTGAACACCCATTTCTGCACCGAACCACAGTTTACGTCTGGTTGCCCACTAATATACGTATACTCTACACGTATCCACAACTACAACATTCATTTCAATCGTTTCCTCTTCCCTAACCGAGCCAAACTACACCTCCATTGACACCCCTATATATATCGCGATACAAATCCCAGACCAGACACCTCTGTCATTGCATAAACAACTCACCCCTAGCAAAAACAAACAGAAGGGTTTGGTTTTTGGTGGTTTTCTCTGGGTGATAATGGAAAGCCAATATGTAGATAATATTAATGGAGGTGGTCATGGTAGGGAGAAAGATCAAGTGATGGTGGCTAACAAGAAGTCAGTGAGGGGCTCGGATGTGGTCTTGAGGTTTCTGGCATTGGCACTCACTCTTGTGGCTGCTGTGGTTCTTGGAGTTGATAAGCAGACTAAGGTTGTCTCAATGTCTCTCGTTCCGTCGCTTCCGCCGCTTAACGTTCCGGTCACCGCCAAATGGCATTACCTGTCCGCCTTCGTGTAAGTCTCTGCTTCTTCCTCCTCCTCCTCCTCCTCTCCCCACGAGATGAGTTTTTTTTTTTTTTTTTTTTTCCCCCTATGGACTAAGAGCTGAATATTAAAAAAAGAATGTCAAAAGTACAGGTATATATCAATGGCTCTTTTAAATTGTATTCAATAGTATCAATAAATATAAATATTACTTTAAAAAAGTATTTTTTAATCCCCTTTTAGAACAATTTTTTATTTAATATGAAAATTATTGGCGAAAAAAAGTAAGTTTTTGCATATATTTGTCGAAATAATAACCTTTGCCAGCAGTATTTTTTAAGTTTATAATAATAAATATGCATAAATTTGGATTAATATATCACATGCTCACTAGGAGAAAAAACTAAGCACCTAAGCCAAGGGTTGAGGGCTGCAGCTCAGCCCCGCCACCTACATCCTCGTCTTTATATATATTTACATATTAAAAAAAGATAATATATTATCAATGAAAAATTTACAATTTCTCGTGTTTTATCGTCAAATTTTTATAATTTATTATTTTTCACAATGACAAAATTTGTGAAAAAGAATATTAATTTTGATAGAATTTTCATCTTAAAAAATATGTTATATCATCAATTATTTTCTTCAAAATTAAAATTTAAAATTTTCATCTCCATTTTTTGTGTATCGTTCTTTCTATTAAAAATAAAAATTTAACCTTTAGCATTACCTAAGAAATTAAGCACCGAATAGGATGAGCAAAGAGGTCTTGGGTCGTACTGTATTTTGAACGTGGCTACAATCAACTTTAGAAGTCAACTATATATATTTTATTAATAATTTATTAATTTTATCCCAAAAGACAATTAATTTTCGTAGGATATTTTTAATTTATAAATTAGTAATTAATTTGGTTTCTGGGCAACGTTCCAGATTTGGTGCCGGTTCTTTTTCTTAGGSAGTTAGATAAATTAATATTCTTTATAACCGCCACCGCAATTATAATTTAATTATTAAAACGACAGTTTTCCTTTCTTTCATAGATATTTTTATTTTTTTAACACATTTTCCTCTTTAATTTAAAAGTTAAATATATATATATATACGTTGGTAGAATATACGAAAACTTATTGAGCAAATTTGGTTCACTTGTGATCGATCTTGATATGTGAACGACAAATTTTAATGATGCATAAAAAGACGTTCGAATTCATACTTTAATGATGCATAAAAAGACATTCGAATTCATACTTCTTAAATATTATGAATATATTATAAACTCTCTCCCGACTATTTATGAATGAAAAAACTTTGCGGTTCACTCCTCAAAATAAACGGTGCATTAAAGGAACTATGATGTTTGAACTGTCTTTGCCTTTGATAGGGACAACAAGGGTTAGTAGCTAGGAAAGGAAGTATCATTATTTTGATTCTTTTTTTTTTTTTTTCTCCAGGTATTTTGTGGTGGTAAATGCAATAGCATGTGCATATGCAGCTATCTCATTACTGCTCGTGTTGGCAAATAGGGCTGGAAAGAGAAGTGTTTCATTAGTGGTCATCATCTTTGACCTTATCATGGTTGCATTGCTCTTTTCCGGTGGCGGAGCCGCCTTGGCCGTCGGCCTTATCGGCTACGAAGGTAACTCTCATGTACAGTGGAACAAGGTCTGCAACGCYTTCGATAAATTCTGCCACCAGGTGGCGGCGGCCATCGTTATTTCCTTGATTGGATCGGCCATGTACTTGTTGCTGATTATACTTGCTATTCTGAACCTCCACAAGAAACATTAGTGGATAGTAAAGTTTTACCTAAATGGCCTAAATTAGCTTGTTTAAGTTGTTGTTAGAGTAAGAGGAACATAGTRGTGTTCTTTCCTTTGCGTTTCCACTCCTGTTCAAAGGTAAAAATTTGGYGTAATAATCCTAGTGATGCTTGATATTTTCAAGTGTTTTTTAAATATTTATTTAAAACGTATGTGCAAATAATATTATGTATCGATAATATTGTTTCTTTTATTTTCTAATATAAAATGAATATAAGATGTGAATAGAATTAATATAAAAAATTAAACAATTCAAGTTACGAGTCTTGTATAGTCTTGATTCTTGATTTGAATATGCYTGAATGACCCAAGTCTCAATTAATAAAATTAAAGAAATGAGAATCGAGAACTTTTACAATTGTAGCCCATTTTCTGGCCCGAGGTTGATAGATAGGGCCTTGGCTTCAAGTCTTCTGCTCTACGGGCTTAAAAAAAATTAAAAAAAAGGAATACAAATCAATTTTCAATACAATGGCTTTAGTTTCCTAAAATAGAAAGATTCATATACCTTACCAATATTGATATATATAATTAAAATATATACTGATAATGTAAATGTACAAAATATTCTCGAGAGTGTGAAGTTCAATCTTACATAATATGGGTTGTACGAGGACGAATTGCTTTCTCTTTGTTGTTCAAAGTACAAAAACTTCCACTTATATATATATAACTATAAATGTAAAGTACAACTATTCAATCTTAATGTACTATCTTCCAAAATTAGCATGGTACCAATAATCGRAACAGCATGTAACAATAATGCCAAATCTRGTAATGGTCCAAAATCTTCAAACAAATTCTCATGCTTTCTTCCACCCCAAGTCAAAATTTTATGAAATTACATATCATAATATGATTTTTTTTTTTTAATCATCTTTGTTTTTATTTAATTTTTAAACCACCATCATTTGACTTAATTAGGCTCTTATTTTTTTCCATCTTTTTATTTTTAAAAATAAAAGTATAAGTGCTTATCTTAATAATAATGTCAAATCAATCCATTATCTCGAAGGAACAKAATTTAAAAATAAAAAAGTATAAAATATATGTATTTATATACGAATTATTTGATATCTTTATTTTATAAGATTAATTTAAATTCGACTCAAATATCTTAATCCAATCAAGTGTGAGTATAGGCAGCTTGTAAATTGATCTCGTGCCATTATTTGAGTAATTATAGCAAATCAAAACAAACATAGATGGAAGTGTAGCTTGCAGAGAGAGCAGAGCAGCAGTGGCACATGACCTCAACAAACATATAAATTGTCTCAATATCTCCTCTGCCACTTCCCTCTCTTTCTTCACTGTTTTTCTTGTACTTTGCTGCAAATGTTCTAACAGACTCTCATTCTCTCCTTCCCTCTCTCCATCTCTTTTTCTCTGTGCACACGCTTGATCAATCGAGTGTAGAGATTACAATTTGTTAAAGGTTTGAAAATGACGAATAGAGAAAAGGGACAAAAATTGGAAAGGGACGAAGAGGAAATTGGAAAGATTTTTATGGGAATTATGGAGGGCTATCAAGATTCAGTGATTCCACCATTAAAAGAGTTTTCTCCATCGAAGGGAATTTCTAGTTGTCAAAAGGGTTCAATCTCAAGAAAAAGAGGAAGAAAAGAAGCAGCAGAGACTGAGAGCATACAGAAGGAACGTGATAGAAGAGATAAAATGGCTGAGAATTTTTCCTTTCTTCAGTCCCAGGTTCCTGGTCTGACCTCCATGACTAAGGTTAATTCTATTTTGATTCAGATATTTTGGGCTTCAGATGCATTATTGCAATGTCTGTCTGTAATCTTGGTTTAGTTATTGCAGGTTACAAGGGAGAAGATTGTGATTGAGACAATAAACTACATTGAAAGGCTGYAGGAAGAGAAGAAGAGATTGGAGGGTCTAAAGAAGTCTCTTCTGCKACAACAAATGGTGGCAAAAKCGGTTCTCTCTCAMTGTATGAACCCCAGGCCTTGTGTTAGTGTCACTGTCTGCAATGAAATTGCATTCTTTGGGATCCAATTGCTGGTTAAACGGGGTTCATTGATTAAGATTTTCAATATTTTTGAGAAACATCAAGCTGAAGTTTTGGTGGCAACTATTCTAGTTAATGATCATGGGCAATTAACTTTAACGTGCAAATTCAAGGTGGGAAATCATGAAGGTGACATTATTGGGAAGATTCGGGAAGAAATTCTAAGTCTATAGATAGAATTCTCATTCTTAGAAATTTATTGAGGATGAAGAATTTCTCTTGCTCATCCATGGTATACTTCTTTCGTAAGGAAACCCCAGAAACTTGCAGTTCTGATTATTCTTAATCACTGGCAGATGAAGATAAGATATGTTCCTCATTATGTACACAACGTTTTGAGGAAGAACATCTTATTTCGCTGCTTTGATTCATTCTTGTCCACAGTATCTGTATGCTTTTTATGTATCGGTCTTCATGCCTATGCCATGCACAGGTAGAAAGGTTTATGATTCAGTATCATCAATAACACTTGATTTTGGATTTCAAGTGTGCAAATACCATTTTTTTTATTTTCCATTTGAAGAACAATTCCTAGTCCTTGGGAAATAGTTTGAAATCCTGAATCAGGGGAGATTGGTTTCAGCACAATTATACTCCAAATGCTGGTATACTGCAAGCTTCAATTAGATTTCATCAGTGTTTGGCAAGGTTTCAATGGCAGGTCGTTCTTTTCCTTCCAGCAATTTGCCACTCTGATCCTTGCTTTTCTCTTGAAGGTTGAAATTGCGATAAGAGTCCATAATTACTTCTTTTGTTTCAGAATTTAGGACTATATAACTATCAAGAACTTCAAATTTACATGCCTTTATTAGGGATTGGTAATAAGCTCACTTCTTTCACTTATCAGATACATATTGTTCTAGTTGCTCAACCACAACATCTATCTCTCCATCTGCTCTCTGCCAGCAAGATGATTCGAATGAAGAACCCAGAAGGAGAAGGCAAAGCAATAGAAGGATATCCTCTCAGCAGGTCCTCATCAACCGCATCCTCTCCCTCAGTTCTCTTGACTTCATCCTGACATCTTTTCCTATGCCCTCCATTTTTACCACTTTGTCAATCTCCTTCCGGTTTAGCATCTTCTTACATCTCGAATCACTTCCATCCCAACCCTGGCCTCAACAATCAAGTTGCACGAGCATTGCTATAATTAGAACACTAAGCTTATGCTTTCCATAACAGAGCCCCAACTGCAGGAATTCAAAAGACCACCAACACTAGAATGTGTTGGAAGTTTGGCTTGGGGTGCCTATCCTTCCACAATTGTTCCCTCGCCCTTAACTTTTGTCAAGAAAACTATCAGGTATTGCTCTCTCCAAACTCCTCCCTGCCTGTAAACCTGATTAGCCAAATAAAGTTGACCTTGCTATTATCGAGGCCAGAAGCAATCTCTTCATCTGCTTCTTGGAGAGGAAACATTTACTACCCAAAGAAACAAACACGCTTGAACCTTAAGAGTTCTCATCTAGCCATTGGATGATTATTCTGAATGTTCGTCATCGTGAACATGCTCCTGAACATGTGAACCAACGGATAAATTATCCTTTTCTTGCTTAAAAAGGAAAGAAAATCAATTTACTTCCCTTCAAACTCTCMGCTGCTTATGATAAAGATGGCCTCAAACGATCCATGAATGCACCAAAAAACACGATATCTTTCAACGTGGGATCAGCACGACTCCCTTGATCTCAGATCGCCTTGGGAAAATCTCTGGAAACACAATGCCACGATGTTTAAACAATCATAGAAAAAAAAGAAGCACCTGCACCAGTTGCCACAGTAGTTTGGGAATGAAACAATCAAAAGAACGAAGCAAGTTGAGGTAGCCATGCTTGGTACTTGGTACTTGTCATACATAGCCAAGAAGAGAACTTAGGAAAAGCAAACTTAGGATGTTGGTGAAGGAAGAGCATGTCATTTCAAAGGCTTGTACAGAATTGACCAGGAGATGAGGTAATAGACCATTGGTTGTCCGGTAGTGAGGAGAAAGTTCATTAGATCCACGATGAAATTTAAATTGATAAGTAAACATTCGGATGCGATCAGAATGGCAGAATTAAGGAGGAAATGAGAAATTTGAGATCGAACCAGCCATGGCAACATTAGGACTGTAAAACTAGACTGTTCTTTCGCGTCCATGAAATGGTGAAATTAAGGTTCCTAAGCCAGTAACCAACTGGAGATTGTGATCAGAAACACAGGCAAAAGATTCACCCACGTTAAAATGAAGCAGATGGGCGACGCTCAACCATTACGAAACTCTATTACGCTCTGCGGTGTCAAATTTATAGGGCAGACCGATAAATTAAGGGCATTTAGACCTGCTCTGTGTTACCTGCTCTATGTTCTTTGACAAACTTTAAATCTAACTTCAACAAACACAAATGGCATGCTACTTTATCTCATTTGATAAGAAACTCACATCGAGAAGGCTATATTTGAATGTTCATTTCACAAATCCGAATTAAAAAAAAGCTATTGTCATTTATTTCAATTCCACCACCTTTCTGGTTCAGCCCATTCAACAAGGACTGGAGACAAAATAGATATAAGACCAGGCTTCATAGGCAAGAGGATACATCTAATGCACCAGTCTCAATCATCTTATTAATGTAGTAGACTTAATTTTCCTTTCATAAGTAGACCTGCATACGCCTACCCTGTGCATATCAAAGCCAAAGCCAGTTGCATAAGATCCCAAAAAACTGCAGAGCAGAGGTAGGCAGCCAAGGTAGAAGAATAGAGTAGAGGAATGACTTCATGACAAAATCGCAAAGAAGAGCCCCAAAAAAAAAAAAAAAAAGACTGTTAATGTAGTCTCAAAAGTAAATCCTGAAAAAAAAAAATGCTTTTCTGCTTTATTGGTTGAGGAGACCTCTACAAGGATGTATTCTAGTGACTATTGATGCTTTTCGCCAGCGAAAATGATCAAGTTCAACTGCTGGTACATTCTTAAAAGCAGTTGCCAATTCACCATGTAGACAGGACGCTTGAAGAAATCTTCATGTCAAATCTGAACACTGTTTTGCTAACTTCAAGACAAAACACCTGCTTTTTGGGTCAAATCTTCCAAATTTAAGCTCACTTGTAAACCAACAGTTGCTAAACTAGCAACCATTGCAGGAATATCATTTTGCATTGCTGCAGCCAGTGCCTAGAAGAGAGACAGGATAAAGTTATTGTGTTTGAATAAGCAGGCAAAATCCGGAATGATACAATCAATAACTGGCAAATTCTATTTACCACATAAAACCTCCCAACAGAAAGAAAAAGAAGAAGATTTTACATTTTCAGATATAAAGTAGACAATAAATTCATTAAACTTCTAAAAGAGTCATGACATATAGTTAGCCAATTACTTCAAACAAATAGAATCCCTAAAAATACTGAACAAAAACATAGATCTCCTTGAATTATCCATCACCACTATGCATTCGAATTGAAATAAGTAGCTTTACCTTTCTGTTCTCCTTCTTTTGTTGCTTAATCACCTCCAAAGGCCACTCTGTAACTAGCTTTTCAAGTTGACTCATGATACCTTGCCTTTTCTCATCAGATAAAGCCTGGCAGTGCATTTAAAATTAAAGGTAATGATGGTCTTATAAGGAWACAAATACTTAAAAGATGCAGGGAAAATTGTAATTGCAAAAGAGAAGACGACGACAAATAAGAGAGATATTAAGCATGACATTACCTGCCCTCTTGTTTAGGTCAAGTCCATGTTCTCATTTTCTCATTACCTATTCCTATCTTTTCTCACGAATTTATACAAAAATCTAAAACAGAAGAGAGCATGGATGTTTAGGTAATAAAATTAGATCTCCTAATCTCCCTACTGATTCAAATGCTTCCACATGCTTGACAACATGCATATGCAAGTGAACCCATACTCGAAGTTTGCTTTCTCTTGCATTTCAGCTTATACTTTACCTGAGCGAGTTCTTGAATGATTCCAGCAGCATTTTCAGGATTGTGCTCAAGCAGAAGACCCTGCAAACAGTAAGGACCAACATAAAATGAAAACACAAAGTCCTTAATTCTCAACATGAAAATACTTTTCATGGAAGCAAAAGACTTATCTGTCCATGCTGTATATATGTGTATATATGTGTTATGCTGTATGTCTTTTCTACAATACACTTGGAAGGGTGATACTAATACATGATAAACAATCTGGGAAAATCCTCAAGGCATCCACTTAAACTTGTTTTATGTTTAGTTCAATAGATCTAAGGCTTCAGTGTGTAGTACAAGAACTCCCTCATTTCATGATGTTTGCACAACTTCACTTCCAACTTCAATAAGTAGACTACAGCTTTGAAAATTTCATCTCATCCCTGGATTGGTTGCTTTGTATCCAGGAAAGACAATTGTGATCAGTGAGGTATTTTAATTTTCTTTTAAAGAAATATGAAAATGAAACGCATTCTATCAATGTGGACACCACTGCACAGGTCCTGCAGATAGATTCCATTTTGGTAATAATTTCTACATTCTGATACAATTCTGCTATACATTCTAGTTTCTACAGTATTCACATTGACAAAGATTAGTAGTCGTGGAGCATCTTTTCATCTGGAGGATACCAGCAGATACATTACCTTTGCACAGGCAAATCCACTCACTAGAGTGTGCTGCTTCTTGGATTCTGATCTCAGCTTCTCAGCTTTCCACAAAGAATCAACATCTCCTGAAAATGGAATAAAGAAGAAATGAGAATTGCAATAAACCATAAAAGGAAGTACCAATTTGAGTCACGGGTTAACTCAAAATGCTGTGGAACAACAGAGTGAAAGTGATTTCCCAAAGAATAATCAGTGAACCACTACCTTGTACTTCAAATCAAACACCCAACTTGTAAACCAAACATAATAAAAGGCATGAATGTAATAAAGATAAAAGATGAGAATGCATCTAATAAGATGCATCAAGAGAAGGTAAATGCAACAATGTGGACCTCTGTTAGCAGCCAATTCCATCCACATGTCAAAGGAAGTCTTCCGCAGGTTTACTCCTGCCATGATGAATCTTTTAGCATATTTAGAGAGTAAATCCCAGCGGTCTGTCTCATTACAAATGCTGCATGTCAAATTCAACCAGGAAAGATGAAAATTCAATTAAATCAATTGCATAAATTAATAATGTATCATATAAATAACAAAATATACAGAAAGAAATTGAAATCAAGATCCTTTTAATACCAAAATTACCACATCCAGTGTGGTATAAACTATGTACCCAAAAACTAAATCTGCTGTGCCAGGTTGCAGAGGTAGATTATTCTTCTTCAGGAGTGCCATGATGTCAGCCATTAGTTTAGGATCCTTGTGCTGTTTTGCATACAACTGCAGTGAGATAACAGCAATCCTATTTAGATAATCAAGAAAGCGCTGTAACTCAGATACCACATAAAGAACTCAGAAAGTTTCTTATTACCAGTAACTGATGGGCCGACCCCATATTAGGAGTTAATCCATACAAATTATGCTTCCATAGTGCCTGCTTACCTAAATATGCAAACAAAGAGACTAAGAATTGAAGTTGCAAACAAAGAGAACATGCAAACCAAATATTTTAATGCAACTTTTCAACATCTCGTTCTATAAAAAAAACAGTGAAGATGACTGAATGCCCTGTGTTATTAGCCTACATTTACAATTTAATGTGCATCCGTTGATAGGGATGGCTTCGATGTCTCCTACATATATTCAACAGCAACAACAATACCGAGAGCAAATTTTCTGCTTAATCAGATGGAAATAGAAATCAAAACAATGATATTACACTATACTCTAAAAAGTAATTGTTACACTTGTGAAAACTCAAATTTGAGGTCTTCTAAAAAGTGCATGCAGTATGCTGCATTAAGTCTCTTCTATATGGCAAGTTCCACATATGATCTAAAAGATACAAGAAGCCAGCAAAAGTACAAGGCTCTCACAACCCCAAAAATATAAGGCAGTTATAGCCAGCAACATACTTACCTTGATTTATATGCACATTTTAAGTAATTGAAACGAGAAGATTTTAGAAGCAAGCATTCACTCTATTGACAGAAAGAAGATAAGTGAGAAATGYAGAAATGCAAAAAGTGGTCACACAACCAATTAATGAGAAGCAATAGGATGAACTGGAAAGAAGAAAAATGAAATGGGTCTCAGAACTGATCAACTGAATGTACATGTGGACTAGAATAAAGCAAGAGACACCAAGGAAGTAAGTCAGAACCTTAGGTTCCTTGATAATGTCAATTGAGAAGGGAAATTGGTACTACAGATGGAGGTATAAGTTCCAGAGTAGCTAAGCTTAGATTCATCTCAAAGCGTGAACTTATTTCTATATGTTTATGTTACCAGATGGGGGGCAAAAAGTATGAGGAAAGGAACTTCAGTCAATATGATTTACCAAAAAGATGCTATTGGTTCCCTTTTCAAATTCCAAAATCTTTAGAGTCAGAACACCGAGACCAGTGAAGGAACATAGCTACATAAGAATTGAAACAAAAAAGGTAGTGCATCATATAATAGAACTCAGGACAAAGTTCACCAAAGAGAGAAAGATATCACCCTTCATTTCATGCAACAACTATACAGCTATAGTTCATCCTTCTCCATTTCATACACAGACCATAACAAAAACTAAGGACTTACCGTAGAGGGCCTCAGACAGCCATCAACCCCACCTCCCCACCCAAAAGTAAAAGAGAATTAACAGAGGTCACAAGAAATCTAAAACCAGAAACATAAAATGCAAAAAGAGAATGAATCTCTAACCATAATCAATAGCACCGACACGCACACATGCTTTGGTAACTTCCTGGCACAGGGCACAGTTAAAATTGTCATGTATCCGAAGATTTGACAATCTCTGCAAAAGGGAATGTGTGATGAGTGATTTTTCAGCAACATATGCAAGTCAAAGAGAGTTGGCCAAAGGCAAATCACATAAAAGAACAAGAACTTACAAATATTCTAAGCCTCTGCAGAACCTCAAATAAAAGCCTAATATCTTCATGAGTAGCACAATTTGCTAAGAGTGACCACAACCAGGCATTTGGAGGCGCGGTTTTCTGCTCTCCAATAGACTTGAGTATTTTATCATGAAGTTCCTTCACCTCATCTGTATTACAAACACCAATAAATGAATTAACTGCAGTGGCTGCACTTCGCCCTGCAAAATATTTGAAAAATACGACATTAAATTTTTCACAACCAATGAAGCAATCAKCTGTGGCAGCACTTTCTGATGCACTTGCGTCCACAGAAAACAACTTTCTTTGCATCACAGGCCACACACAATATTGCATGGCATTTTCCCCGTAGTTCATTCCTAGCTGTAGGTTATTTCCACCTACAACCCCTATAAAGTTTCATAATTTACACATCAGACTTCAAAATGGATAACATATTCCAAAACATTGGCATTCATTGGGCAGCTACAAAATTAATACTCAGAGAAACAAATTTAAACAAAAAGCAAGACTTCCTTTTTTTTTTTTTTTTTTTCCTCCATATCTTTGGCCCAATTTGGTGCTTTACATCATAAATACTTCAACCATATTTCTAAGTTCTAGCATCACGTATAAATCGATTAAGCAGCTGAAAAGGACAGAAAATATTCAATAGGGAAAAGGGAAACGAAAAGACTCATAGCCCAGAGCAAAAAGAAAAGGAAAACAACCACGATCAACTGCATTTCCTTATCTTTTCTTTTAATGTAGAAATGATTCTCTAATTATTTGGCAAAACCACAACTGCAAATTCCTTTTTTCTCTCCAACTAAATTTAACATTTTTCCTTTATTCAATGTGAATTCTTTAAACGCTTYAAAAGCTGTTGCAGAGAAAAGAGAGCACCTGATGAAAGAGAAGTGTGGTAGGAACGCCATAGATGGGTAGCTTCGAGTTGAATAGATTGAAGTACGACTGAGTCGAGAAAAATCGCAGAACGGGTTGCTAAAACCCTAGCCAGTCGGCTAGCTTCAGAAAGCCCTCGCATTTTCACGTACACAGAGAGACAGAAGGCTGAACCGATGATACAGTGAAGAAGCAAAAGCATGGTTGTAGAGAAAAGCCAAACGACGTCGCCAAAGTAAAAGCGTTTCGATCCCTAACTCTTTCCTTTTTCTTTTTCTTTTCTTTACTTTTGAGGACAGGAAATGTGAATAATAGTGAAAATTATAGATACTTTTAACCAATTAAATTATAACTTTATCATAGTTAATATAATATAAAAATTATAATTTATTTTAGAGAAATTGATGCATAATGACATCCAATTATTTTTAAATATTTTACTTTGTCGTTAAACTTTATTTTTAAACTTTTATATCACTTAATTATTTAAGTATATTTATTTATGATATTCTGTTGTAGCAGTATCTATGAAAAAAAGTAATCATCGGTGCATAGCATGCAGCTTACACAGTGATAGAACACAAATAAAGAGACATACAAAATACAAATAAGGCATTGCCTAAATAGCTAGTGGAGAGACTTTCAACCAAAACCAAAAGGTTAAAGATTGATCAATTCTTGTCAAATGCGAACGAGCGATAAAATATAATATGACTTGACGAATATTTTCAACTTGACGAATATTTTCACACATATTTTTTAAAACTGCATTAATTAGACCAAATAGTCAAACATCAAAACAAAAGTATCCCTAAGAGTCTGAAACTCTAATGTAGATTAGTCTTATCAATATGAAAATACCATCAGAACTCAAGAACGGACAACAAAAACCAGAACTTAAATATTTGCAAATTTTGAGATGACAAACACTTGAGAGGAATTTTGACAGCAATCTTGAATTCCAACAGTAATGGAAATTAATTGAGAGAGTTGATCAACAATGAAAACCAGACAACAGAACAGGGAATATTAGGTCCAACAACACTGTTTACATAGGAATTATACTAAAGGAAAGTACTTTATATGTCTTGGATAATTGATAACTTAATTGTTCCTGAAAATAACATGAAGAACATTTATACAACAGCGTACAGTAACTAGATTTTGCTCCATCAAGATGGAGGAAGAATGTTGATCTTAATCATCAGGGTTTTTCCCTTTTCCCTTTTCCCCTTGAAATTTGAGGAAGAATGATACAGAGCACCAATTGCTGCAAAGTGAAATTTGATTCCCAACAAAAGAAAATGGCTGTTGATCTCTCTCTCTCTCTCTCTCTCTCTCTCTTTCTTTTCAGGTTGAGTTCCAGAACCAGGTTCAACATGCCAAAAATTTCTGCCTCCTGATTAACAATCACTATACGAGGCTTTGCTCCATTGACTCTACTGATATGCATAGAGTCAAAGACTTACTGTTGAGGAAGAACAGGAGGGGCGATTATACGAGTATTATATGACTCACAGTGGCTGCATTTCTGCCCAATTATGTGGAAGAAGACCTCAGTCGTGTCATTGCAGTCGTTGCACAGAATCCATACCTGCAAAATTAGACTTATCAGATGGGCAAATTTTGTCCAATTATAGAGAATAGCTGATATTTCTCCGGTATGCAGTAAAATGAACTTCCTTTTAATACTCCCTTCTCCCGAAGTGGCAATAAACTCAGTAATTATTGAGAGAGAAACAAGGGATCACCTTCTTATACCTAAGGTCCTCAGGCATGACAGTCTCTTCAATCTAGAACAAGATTAATAGAGCTTTGTTACGGTAGAGCAAATTTCTATAAACTTTTGAAGTCTAAATCATACATCAACACAAGGGACAAAAAGAGGAATAGAAGCTCCATATAAGAATGATTACACCATTAATGACTGATATTAGCAAAGAAGCCAGAGGGTTTTCTGGAAAGGGTATACTAGCCGCGAGTTCTGTTATAACTCGAGCAAGTTTCRGTAATTCATAAATAGCCATCTCCTTCTCCCAACAGAAGAATCCATGCATGCCATTTCTATCTAGTTCTATGGAGTGACATCTCACCATAGAACAATAAGAAAATCATGATCATTTAGTAGCTTGGTTCTACTTCCATATGRAGATTATAACYGAAATCACAGCCAGAAGCCATATTTGCATAGCACAAGCTGTGTAATTTGTCACAASATTTTAATTTCTTTTTCTTTTTATTTCTCAATTCACTTTTGATGCGTTTAACTGTGCCACTATCTCTTCTAAAGGTCCATGCCATAAGCAAAAAGATTATGACTAGTAGATAGAGGCATCTTACCCTTGTTCTCGTCACACTTGGTTGGCAGAGGAACTAAAAGCATAATAACAAGAGATATAGAAGAAAGTAACTCAAGTTTGTAGCCAGTAAATAGGTCTGATGATCGAATGTATTAAGAGAACTCCAAAATATGGCATACATATGAAACATGTACTCATATCTTAGAAAAGCTACCTTGTTATGTAGCCTCCTGGCTATTTATAGAGGAAAATCTAAGACTATATGCTGCCCAAATGCTAACCATGCAAAAGAGGCAAGATGATTATGATGTTACTAACCAAAGTTAGAATGCTCAAGACACATAATGTARTCAAGAATCCAAGAAAAGGAGAATATAGAACAAGCTGAAAAATTACATGTGTCCTCTTAGGAAACATAGGTCTATTTTTGCACTTTCAGTTACATTTCTCATTTTGAAGTCAGATTTTTTAGCCATTTTCAACATATTGGCCCCACAATCCAAATTGAATATACCTTACAAGTTACAAGCAACATATTTGTCCTGCAATCTAAATTAATATGTACCTTTTATATTTTTTTTTTTAAGTTGAAGTGTGGCCGTGTCAAGAATTTATATAACTTTAGTTTAACTATATTTATTATTCTATCTAATATGTAAGGTAGGTTCAAAAGTATAGCTGGCTGTCTGCAAAAGGTCAAAAATTCCTTATCCATGTACATTCTTTAATATTTCTACCACAGTGGATCATGCAATATCAGTATCTTTTGAACAGCTTCAAATATGAGAACACACCTCCTCATCAATTCTCTTCCAGATTCTGGACATGTCAATCACTGATCTTGAACATATCGGGCAGCAATACCTGGATATCAGCAACAGCTAGTTAAAGTCATCTACCAGCCTCTCCATTCATAAGGATAGATAGATACTTGCTGGGAGAGTTTTGAATTACTTATCGCGTTTTATCATCTCATGGTAGCACTCACGGTGCATGGTATGCCCACATTTCATTACAGTTGTATCTTTCAGAGAGTCAAAGAGATACTGCATGCATTGAAAATATAGCACCATTAGTATCAGACAAACTCCCTTAGTTTGTACTTTGACTTATGAAGGACCAGTATAAGACAAAAACAAACCTCATAACAAATGGGGCAGTGATGCCGCATTGAATTCTCTACACATAAGTGATTGTCACGGAGGCTAACTGAATAGCAGGAGCCTGCAAGTCAACAGCATAAAAATGGGAAAACAGATCTAAAAGGAAAATCTGTTTGCAAAAGATTGTGAAAGCAATTAAAGAAATAAATTACAGGAGATAAAGATTACAAGAATTGCATAAAATCAGCCCTTTAAAATGAAAATTAGATGATTCCAAGGTAACACTTCTTTGATTTTCTACTAAACCAGTTAATCCATAGAGAAAGGAGATGCTTAAACCTGAATAAAATATCCAGACCAGAAACAGAGTATTACGTTGTTTTAATCCTTCTATGATCTATTACATATCTTTTTGACATTTCACTCCATAATGAACACCAACATTATTAACCTAGGATGCAAAACATTGTATCTTTTAGCACAAATACCTGTTGTCAGATATCTTTGTTTATTTTTCTTACTCATAAATACATATCTCCTAATTAGTTTCTTTACTTTTTCTAGTATTTTCTCTTCGAAGGGGGTAGAAGAGGCAAAACACCTGTTCATTATCCTGTTTTACAAGAAAAGAGAAACACCAGAGAAACAAAGATCTATTGAAGTAAAAGTATCTGTGTCTCATATATTTCTGTTCAAAAGTAGCTATATGTCATTACTTTGAATCAATCATTCCACTTTACCGAAACCAATAGATAACAAATAAGTAAGAGCCACAATTTACTGTACTTCAAAGTTGACAATTATAACATCTTAGGTTAGACCCAATYCATATGCAAGTAACAGATTAAGAAAAAAGAAGACAACAATGTGCTGTAACTCATTAACATTCATGAGGTCAAATAACATTTTTCAGCTATGAACTTTTAGAAGAAGGGGTGATAAAGATTCTTGCATACCACACTTCTTGCAGTGGAAAAAGTTCTCCCGACCCCCAACTCTGAACGGAAAAATAACACAATAAGAAGCGATTCCCATTTGACATCAAAGAAGAGGGAAAGAACCTGAAAGGACCAGTAACTAACCTGCAGATTCCACAATCATCACAATGGAACTGTCCTTTGTCAATCTGCAAGGATGAGTCTAGATCATATTACTAACTTGAACATTACTTCAAGCTTATTTAACAAAGAAATACCAAAAGAACAGAGAAGCCTGCATTCGCTTTTTCTCATATTAATGTCATCTCAGTATATAAAGGGCAAGTTAATTCGAATTACATCATCATCATAGAACTTGCAGATTTCACAAAAGTACTCCCCCATTCTGACACCACAGTTTGTACAAACATGAGCAACCTGGAAAACGGAGAGCCATGGAATTAATTGAAGAACCGATGAGAAACGGAAAGGAAGGAAGAGATTGAAATCCAGAAATACACACTGGTTGCTCTGTGTCACAAACAGCACAAATAACCTGAAATGACAAGTAAAATATCCCAATCACTCAAAGAGAGCTTGATGCCCATACGTGCTAGGCAGAATCAAGAAATGACAAAGACATGGTAAAATATAAGCAATGGCAAAAAGCATACCGCCTTAACATCGTATCTGACTAGCTCATGACGATCATATATATTGCGCAACATGCTCTGAAGAGCCAAACAAAGGCAAAACGAACATAAATACAGGTCAGAGTGAATCTTACTCATGAATCTAAGTCTATAGKATAAAGAAGAAAATGCTACTACAGCAAAGCTCAGATCCAAATCAAAGGTCAATTTAATCAGCATTAAGCTTTGTTTTGTTGTTTGTGGCGTGGGGTGGGGTGGGGTGGGGTGGGGGGTGGAGGAATAAGAACTGAAACTGTATGCATAAGTACCGCCGCTTCATTGTGACAATGACGACAATCAAAGACCTCATTGCAGCATGGAGCTCTAATTTTGCATCTTCTCCTATAATGCTGGCATCTGCAAAGCGCAAAATCAGAACGAAATATGAAAGGTTAAAAACTTTATTACAGATTAAAAAATTAGATATCCCACATAAAAATAGATTAGGAGGATTCAGGGACATATAACTAAATATAATGAAATCCACCAGCAAACAATTCAAAAAGCTCGAAACTTCATGGCACATCAAGAAACCAATGCATACATCAGAACACGAAAAAACGAACCAATCGAGCAGCTAAAGATCAGAACTTCATCCAGAAATAATACGACAACCCAACAACTGTACAAACAACAACCTTCATGTTACACATCAAACTAAACCGACACACTCACCAAGAACTATAATTATACACATATATATATACAATTCTTTCAGACATTTACATATACAGAGAGAGCGTGTGAGAGATCGTACCCGTAACCCATCTTCCCAAAATCAAGGCGATCACTGGAGAAACCTTCCATTTTACAAGCAAGATTCCGAATCAAAACTCCCCAAAGGGAGAGCAGAGGAGCTCAGAGAAAGGGAAGGCTACAGAAGTGGGGAAGATGGATGTGCCCAGAAGGGCTTCAATTAGATTGGAAATTATCTTATATGAAGTAGGTGCTGACCTCAGATGAAAAGTAACTAACTCGCACGACCCCATGCCCTAATAAAAGTATATTGCTATTTATGGAAAGATATTGTCTAATCCAATATTCTATAATATTATATTCTTACTCTTTCTGTAGATCATTGAGACAGACTGTAACGAATAGGATAAGGTGTGCATGAAAGGTAGGGATGCGTGACAAAGGGACACGGTGCCGTGTAATAGACGAATAGGATTGCAGATAGTGAAAGACCACTCATGGGAACAAAGCTCGACTGTCTTTTGGCCATTTTATAAAGAAGCGGACACAATAAGCAAAGCCATGGTTTCTTTGGATGTGATGAAAGGGACCACGTGAGAGTCTGGTCTGCAATTGGTTGAGAATTTGTTTGGGTTTTCTCAACCAAAGCATAGAGGTCCAATGAACTTCCAACCTCCCAGGGGGAGGGTAGGGAGAGACGAGACGAGACGAGACTGCCATATATTTTGGTTTAGAAAACCACCATCCTCATCAGGAGGGGTGTAAAGAAGTACAATCCCACTCCTATGCGGCTATAAACTCCAGGAGATTCGCCAGAGCAGCAGCTGAATAATGTTTCCTTCCACCAGCTYATCTTTCTTTCTCGGTTACATTAAATTATCCGGTTGCGATAAAATCTTTAATTTATCATTCAAATCTGTCTTCCATCCATGTCTGGTTGAGGAAATTGGATCAAGTTATGGACAATCCAGGGAAGTGATGTCAACAGATTTGGAGTGTTCCTTAGTGCCATCGTTTCCAAAGTCCCAGGTACTCAACTTGGGGACTAAAGCCAAAACCAGGCTCTTTGAGATATGTGCATTAGGACTAAAGGATAATTTCCTCCTTTCCTGAAAGAGAAAAAGATAGAGTTTGCTGATCAAAACAAAATTGTAGCTTCAACCCAGAAAATCTGATAAAAAGGGTTTTCAAGAAGTTCTTTTTTTCATCACATCAAGAAGAGTTTTTAGAAATTGTACATATATGTATACGTCAAATCTTTCTTTAATAGGAAAGATTGTCTTGTTTGCTTCTAGGTGTATTTTATATAAGATTTGCAATTATTTGAGAATATTTTACAATTTATCACGAAATAAGTTTTTTTAAATAAATAAAATAAAGACTTTCTTTAAGAATCCATTTGCATGTTCTCTAATGTYTGGTGAGCCTTAATCAGCCCAACTCGTCTTTCAAACTTCCACTCTCATTGCCTAGGTTAGGATTTTTTAGCAATTTGGATCCTTTAAAAATTGTTTTTGTAATCAAAATTAACTTACATTCTTCTCACAATTTTACCGCTCTTCATACATAACTATTACGTTTATCTCTAAAGGTTAAATAGCTTTAATGCTATCCTTTAAATATAGACGATCTAATTGATATCACCTTTCATTACTAAAATTCAATAGTAATATTGAGACTACTATTATACTTTGAATTATAATTGTATAATTTTGTAAAAATGAAGATCATAATTACAAAACATTTGATACCTGAATAAAAATGAAAAAKATTGCACGATTGCAAAAATTAGAATATTTGGATGGCAAAAATGACAAATACCCTAAGGATTTGGAATTATACAAATTATATCCGAAAGAAATTTATATCAAAAATAATAAAAAATAGTAAGCAAAAATAAATTTTGACATAATAATATAAGTTGATTCACAGAACGCTTAGAATACTTAGAAATTTGAAGAAAATGACTAGTGGTTTTGATCATTTGATGGAATTGAGTGCAATGAGAGATCAAAAAAGCACAAAATATTGTTTGAGAAAGCAACAGAGAGAAGTTGGAATCAAGAAGGAGACAAACCCCAAAGTCATTAAGCGGAAGCTTCAAAATTCTAAGAACACTTAGAGCCAAATGTGTACATCCACCAAAGCAGGCCGCACAAACCTTTGTAATCTTTGTTCTTCACAAACACAAAGTACTTATTTGTCTTATTCAAGCCTGCCTCCATTAAAAGAAAATGGAATATGCATATTATCTTATATGTAGATAACTTGGAGATATTATAATTACATATTTATTTTTAAAATAAATTATTACCAAATTATATATCATTCGATTTTTCGAATACAAGACCTTTTTTTTTTTTTTTTTTGAAGGAGAGGAGAGGAGATCTGTTTGTCGGATACAGGGGCCTTTTCATTTGGGAATGATGGGAAAGAAGATGTCAATTGAACAATATGAATTACATCGTGTTATTCATGATTTTAAATATCTAATTTGATATTGAATGGTAAGTAGTTGACGTATAATATGTATATTTCAATATAACATTTATAATTAATCTCAATTATTAGTATATTAATTAGAGAAAGTTCGAATTCTTTCCATTTATTCTTGAATAACCCTGAATAACCTACGCTTACGACAATTCTGAACACCATTGCTATTACAATAGCCAAGGGCAACAGAATTACTAATTTACTCGTACCAATTAAGTAAGAGAGTTAAAAGGTAATAGAATTAAAGAATCGTTTATTTGAAAATCATAATTGAGCTTCAACTCAATGTCTCAATATAAAAATTATAAAATAAAAAAAATGCCAACTACATATAAACTAGAGTACAACATGAATGTCTCTTGACCTTCAAACTCTTATTACAACGACAAAAGCGGTAGGCTTTAGAAAATATAATAGTCTCAAGCAACGGGAGGCCAAAGACAAAGGCTGGAAGAGAACAGAGGGGAAATCTGATCTTATTTTCCTGTCTTTCTCTCTTTGTTTCAAGAAGAGAAATCAAGGAAGAAGAAATCCATCCCCAACCCATCTCTCCCTTTGTGCAGCTTCAACAATGGGTTGTGGGGAATCAAAGCATGCTGTTGCAACCGAAAACACCATTGGCAAAAGCAAGAGATCAAATTCAAAGAAGAACATTGAACAGAAAGCCACCGCAGATGATGTTGTGATATCAAACACACAAGATCAAAGTGGAAATGCTGTTGCCAAATTGGGGACAGGGAACAGCATTGCCAAAGGAGGTGATAATGCTGAGAAGGTTTCTGTAGATGGCAATGTGAAAGAAGCTGAAAAGGTTGATCAGATTCTGGAGAAGAAAGGTGATCAAAATCCAAAAGCAGAAAATGTTGATGGTCAAACGAAGGGAGAATCTATGGTGGAAAATGTGAAAGAAGATGGAAACAAAGAGGCTGCTCCTGCTGCTTCAGAGGGAGAATCTCTGCTGGAAAATCTCAAAGAAGACGGAAGTAAAGAGGCTGCTCCTGCTGCCGCAAATTTAGAATCTGTGGTGGAAAATGTGAAAGAAGGTGGAAATAAAGAGGCTGCTCCTGCTGCTGCAAAGGGAGAACCCACTGTCACAGAAATTGTGAGAGAAGATGAAAGTAAAGTGGCTGCTKCTGCGGCTGAGGCTGTTGCCAAAAAAGAAGACGAAAAGAAAGAGGTGAAGGAAGAAAATTCCATCGAATCAAACGAGAAAACTGGAGCAAAAGAGCAGGAAGATGCAAAGTTGCCCCAGCCTGATGGAGCCAAGACAGGTACATCAGAGCCGAAAGTAGATTTAGATAAGGTTATGGAGGAAAAAGGATCAAAAAAGGAGATAAAGACTGAGGCCAAATATGGCCTCTGACCTTAATCAAATTAGGTTCTATGTTTACAAGTTACCATATTTGCTGTATGAATCGTTTTCAGCTATCGTAGTTGTGTAGAATCATGTTGCAGAACTTGATTGTTTACAGATTGGTTCTGATTTTGCAGATGAAGCTCTTGAGGATCAGAAGGAAGTTAATGAAACTGGAGAGAAAGAAACCGTTCAATCTTCMGAAGCAAAAGATTCAGCCAAAACTGCAGAGGAGAAGATTCCAAGTGCTAAAGAGGTAGACATTGATATGAAAATGAATTTCTGAATCTTTTTTCTGATTCAAAGGAAGACTGACTATATGAACTTAAAAGAATTAAATGATTTACATAAGGGTTCAGCTTACAGAAACAAAACTTTATGGACATTGCAGGAGATCAAAATCGAATCATCAGAAAAAGATCAGAAGGGAAACTGAAGGACTTGTAGCCTAAGAAGCCACGGCCAAGTGCTGATGCTCACTTGCTTTCCGAACTCTGTTTCATCTTTAAATTATGCAGTATCAATTTTATACTGTTTATTTACATAAAAATTCATATTTCAGTTGATCCATACCCATAACAAGCTACTCTAAGTCAAGTGGTGATGATTTTTTGGTAGCTTTCTGCATCAAATTTTCCGAAATCTCAAGAATCTGATGTTGCTCAGWCATATGTGTATCTCACTAATTATCAGCACAACTCAAAGCAAACAAATGTCTAATTTATTAAATTATGATATATATACATATATATATAGCAACAATCTAGTAATTAGGCAATCGATGAGCGAACTGTCAAGCTAAAGTAAAATCCTTCATTTAACGAGTTCGAATCTAAAGACACAATTCGAATTGAACTTGAAATAGTTTCACCAACTAACAAAAAATTATTTATATAGATGATAACAAATTCAATCTAATTGAGCTAATATGCAGACCACTAAAGCTGGAAAAGCAATATGACTAATGCAAATATGGAAGCTTCTGAACACCACTTCATCAATGACCCCATCACAATTAGTTTTTGTTAAAGTGACCAAATGGACCATTATCTTTATTTTCTTTTCACTAAGAAGCCGAGAAGGCAAGGACAAAATCAACTCTAGATGGCATATTCTTTTCAGACAAAGTCAGAACACTAGGTTCAAAGCTTGGAGTTCCAAGTCCTGATTCTCTAAAAGTGGTCATTTTAGTCTGTCATGAACAATTATCATTTCGGTTTAGAGAGATTGACTTGAGAGGCACTGGCTGCCTTGAGGGCTAAATTAGATAAGTTGCCTCCTATGTTGTTACTTCATCTTGATTTCTGCATTGAGCCCTCATGTCCTTTTAGTTTCACAGTATCAGATCAGTTAATGAAGGTACAAGGTTTAGCAGGGCAAATTCTAACATGAACACTTCAAGTATTAAACCACGCCTCGCATAAAGAATTGGACATGGAACCTAGAAAACAAGAGAGCCACTGCAGAATACCTGGTCTAAGGTGAAAAAAGATTGTATCGCAAAGAACAATCTAACAAGGCTAGGAGAAAACCAGCTGAGGGCAACAATTTTTATTTACATTGACAATAAGAGAAAGCGTTGAAATATCACTGTAACTTTGTACAAGTAAGCTTGGCAGCCGTAGGGAATACCATTCATTCCTCAAGTAATCCCCAGATACAGGACTCAAAAGAATCAGAAAGGACCTTCCTTAGTCTATCCTCGAAGAGACTTATATATTTACATGGAGCTAACCTGAGCACTAGATTCTGAATTTCTTCTCAATATATAAGAAGATGGAGTCCTCCATAAAACCAAATTTCCTTCAAGATCTTGGGTGCTGTTAAGATTCATCTCAGGGTRGAAGATTATTCTGCATTTCTTACTTGGTTCGTCACATCCCATTTGAACACCGAAATAGAATAGATGATCATAGATGCTATCCCCAGTCACTGACCTGCAAACTTTTCCAGCACGAGTTCAGCTGACTCTGCCATAACTTTTCTACATTATCGTAGTTCAATTCAACTTGCATGTCAAGTGGGGTGAGCCAAAAAGAAAAATGGTRAGCCAAAATGAGATGATATACCGAAATGGAAAATCAACATACCACTGTATGCATACAACAAATGATGCATACTGTGGCATGTACGTGACATTTCCTTCACTTCTGTGTTTCCAAGATTAGATGGAACGCAAGAAAAATCAATAGTAGAAGTAGAATCAAACTGCAGTTCTTCGCATTTAATTTGATAGTGAAAATTACCTGCTACATGTTGGATCTTCACCAGAACCATCACAGACCTTCTCAACTGGATAAACTAAACTTTCATAACCAATGTTATGAATCCAGACCTGCAGTTTCAAGGAGCCATTAACTAGAGAAGCAGCAAAAGATACAATTCCAAATAGCTGCTTCCGAATCAAATTGTTGCAAAAGCTAAAGCATTTGACTGGGAGAAAAAAGAAATTGGAGACACGTGCATTTCAGGAAGAGCTTTAAGGATAACATCATTTAAAAAGAAAATACTGAGAGCAACTAAAAGAACAGATTTCATTAGCAGAAACAGTAAGGACAAATTGATCTAATTATAGAAGAGATTTCACTTAAATATATCTTGTTTGCCACCTTTGCCACACATTCCCTTCTCTCCCTGTACCATCGAATACAGAAAGAGAGAGCGTGGATGCTTAAGAGTAAAAACTAAGATAATTCATAGTTCATAGCAAATTGAAGCGTGATACGGTATCAAAGGTATCTTTAATATTTTCAAGAACTTTTATTTGGGTTAGAATTTTAAGAATTCTCAGCAAAGCTTTCCCACTTGTAGCACAAAAATCATACCTGCACAGCCCCCTAGAGAAAGAAAAACAAAAATAAAGAGGGGGAAAGAAATAAAGCATTATCTTAAGGATATCAATGTTATTTTTTTTATTTTTTTCCCCTTCTTAACCAAATATATGATTTAAAAAACTTCAGAAATCTTCAATTTTCCTAGAATTAGCAGATATTTTGAGACAACAATGAGGCAAGACAGATAACTTAATCACAGACACAAGTGGAATTTCAACCCCGTATAACTAAATGTGTATATCTGCATTAGCTTATAAGCAACTAGGCATCGGGTTCCTGCACTTTCATTTTGGTGGTGGTACCAATTCACCTGCCTCAATTTGGTTGCATGAAGTCAAGCAAAAAACCCAACAAAGTGACTGAAGGATTACCTCTCTTGGAAAGTGTCTGTATGTCTTCTGAGGGAAATAACGATAGTAAGGGGGTAAATGAGGCACGATATCATGCTCGTGCGTAACTCGAATTGTATTTGGCACAACTTCACTATAGTAGGATACAAAAGCTGCATTACCAATTCGGGGCTGTCCAAAGGTCATAACCTGAACATCCTTAGCTCCAGCATTGACCTAAGAATGAGAAGAATTCTTCAGTCAAAAATAGTAGATACATATATATGTCTTCCAAGATTCGAAAGGATGAATATCAGTTATAAAGAAGATTGAAGAATGGTCAAAGTAACAAATATGTAGAAGCATTGTGCAAAACCAAGTAGCCAAACCYACCAAAATTTTAAAATTCAGAAAGCATGAGGAAAACTTCAAACTATGCGGACAAGAGGGAAGAGAAACTGCAGAGAGACAACATGTGGAAACATCTTGCAGAAATCAAAAAGTTCAGATTATCCTAGGCATTCTGACAGATACGTTGGACAATTTATGAAATATTCAATACAATCTCCAAAAGTGCCCCTCAGAGGAGACTGGAACCAAATAAAACCCCTGATATAAAATTCTTATGCCTATTAATCAGAACCAAAAACAGTCACTTACATTAAGCATCGTCACATACAATAAGAACAAACAAGAATATGATGCTAATGACCACGTAGCAGAGAATGGTTATTCTCATAAGAGAAATAAAGCCATAACATATATATATATATGGAAATGTCGGAATAAGAAATCAAATGATTTTGTATGATTACAGCGAGATCCAGCCCACAGAAAGCAGCCATAGCTCCTCCCATGGAATGCCCAGTCACCATAATTTTAATATCACCGTACAAGTCCTTTGCTTCWGTAACAGCATTTAGAATTGCAGGGCGTAAAGAAGTGTTGTGGTATGCTGTATAGAACCCGTGATGCACCTAAATCAATAAAAAAGAAAATAAAAAGCTATATACTGAATTTATAGTTATACTGGAGACAGACATTTAGACAATTATGTTGCCTACCATTGCATCATTAGTTCCAGGGTAATTTAAGTCAAGCTGTTTCCAGTATAAATCTTCAATCCAGTTCTGTATGCTGTAAAAAAAACAGTTAATCCACAAAGTTCTATCAGCGTAAAGAGGAGCAACTTACTTAGTGCATAACCTAAAGTAAAACYCTTTGTGCATTAAAAACACAATCCTAGCCCTTGGAGCTAAGGGACCATGACACTCAGACCTCTAACTTGTTTACCATCTCTCCATATTCCTCCTCTCTCATTACTAATTATATTATATATTCACCCACCTAGTGTGATGCTAGCCTATACATTGAGCCCTCAACAATTTGATGGTGTGAGAAATGGCTACCAGTAATGGATTGCTTGTATATCTGATTACTACTGAATTTAATACGAGAAGACACAGAATCTTTCTTGTTTGTATTCTGACAATCAATCGCAAATTTCAAATATCATCAAAAACTTTTAATACCGGAAGAGATAATAGGCACAGAATCCTTGTATACATAGAAAGGTATAACCATACCTACTCTCCTGAGTGCCTCTAAATGCAACCACAATAGCATTAAGATCCTTTGCTACTCCAACAAACGCCTGCACAAAATTTAGCAATAAGCACGTCTACCAACAGGTTACAAGTACAATGCCATGAAAGGGAAACAAAGAAGTCCTGGATCCAACAGTTGCAATTAGGATCCAGAGCCCCTCCTATATGCTTATCTATATATAATAAAACTGCACCTGGAGGCAGCGCCTGACATCCACAATCAACTCTATCATCTCAAATCCCTGCTTCCAGATAAAAAGATGTCATTGTTGCTAAGACTTCAACATGCCAGCGTTATAAAATATTAAAGTCACATAAATTCAGCTGAACYTCTAATGGTCATATTAGCAAAGTACCTTGGTTAGACCATTACATCTTGAGCATGTCCAAGTAAATAGTTCCGTCAAATCTGACAAGTAAACCTGCGAATCCAAAATTTGCTTTAGATGTCCTGGGTTCTGGAAACTTCAGAACCGAACCAAGAAGTGCAATCTA
Source organism: Rhazya stricta (assembly GCA_001752375.1). NCBI lineage: Eukaryota > Viridiplantae > Streptophyta > Magnoliopsida > Gentianales > Apocynaceae > Rhazya > Rhazya stricta. The sequence continues at coordinate 2,349,602 of MEJB01000003.1, read as the reverse complement.
TTTTAATCAAAAGCAAGAAATGTCTATTTAAACAAGAGAGAAATCTACTTAAACAAGAGACAAGCTCCATCAAAACAGAAAACCCTACTTTGAATAAACAAAAAATAAATGCAAACATGCCAAAACAATTGAAATCAATTGGACAAACTTGACAGGCACAATCTACAGCATACAAAAGTTAACCTTTTATTAAAAGAAGTCGCTATAGCAGTAAAACTTCAACCGTGAAATGTGTGATTGAACTTTCCAGGAAACTTTTCATTTAATGCAATACAAATTATTCACTATGACAGTTACAAATTTAGACCAATCAATAAATATGAAACAAGTGGAACATATAAAAGTTAGTAGTTAGAATGAAAAAAGAAAGCAGGCAGTTACATATTTTCATAGTAACTCCTTAATTTCAAATCATAATCACATCCCTACATAAAATTATGCTAAMAAAAGAYAGAGAGTAGCTTCCGCGCACTACAATGGACATTTCTTTTCTTCCACCATAAGCCCGCTGAAGTTTCATTTACAGTAATATTATCAAATCTATCATAAAATATCCTACACGTGGCCTCGGATTGCAAAGTATCTTCACTATTGATAATGTGTTGGTCATCCTTCTATGCTTGGAAAGATAAGACTCTTGACTTTCTCAAAGAGATGTAAATTAAAACATCTGCAAGAGACTGATATTTAATAAAGAAAACTGCTTTATTTACTGTGCAATTTAAATAACTAGGGGTAGCTTTCCTCTAGTCCCCCTCATCCTTCTCCGGGGGGATTCCTAGATTCCTAGAGCTCCTTGAAATTAAATTCATATAACGAAGTATTAAAATCATTCCAAGATATCATCCCTTCTGAAGTTAATTGCCAACTGAAGGGACATGGAGGGAGGAGAAAATGCAGAAAGCTGGTTGGCATTTTAAGTTCCATTTTTTTAATTCAACTTTCAAATTCAAAATAAAATCAACTTGAGCAACCCCACAAAATAATGTCAAAACTCTATTTTCTCTTCTGGAAATTTCCGTTCTCTCTCTTCCATCTCGTCTCTTCCTCATCCCTTCCTCTCTCTATCTCTCAGCTGCCTTATCTATATTCTGCCTTTCTCCCAAAACTGTCCATCCCCTTCATCTCCATCACAGCTAGCTCCATAACCTCTTGTCTTACATCCCAATAGCTGTTGATTGTGGCATAGGTGAATTTAATACATGGTTACATGGTTTAAAGTGTGATGGGGGAACAGAAAATTGCAATCCAGATTGATTATTTATCTGAAAATTTTCTGTAAAAAACATATTTCAGATTGATAAGATTCATGTTCTGACAAAAAAAATATTAGCATACCAATCAGAGAGACAACCAGCACTGCATGCTATTTTTTATTTTGAGAAAGCTGTCTCTTTACACAATATGAAACGGAGGATAACCACCTTTGAATTATTGAGATGCAAATTCGAATTGGAACTTACTGCTGAAGCATATTCCACCAATGTCCTGGCAAGTGTGTGGTTATAATCTGCCAGATGATGCTTGTGTTTGACTCTGGCTTTAATATCTGGAGCCAAAAAGCAAAAATAAGTAATTACATTGGCAATTTAGTGTATCAAGTTGAAGGATGGCTACAAGCCAATGTTATACAGGACTTTGTGTTTTGGTTACAAAAAGAGTAAGTGCGAGGGCAAAAAAGATACAAAATGAAAGAGTTCCATGTCAATGAATTTCACTGGACTCCAAAAAAAAAAAAAAAAAATCAACACTAGTATAAGGGCCTCTAGCTGTAGACTTACTCGAAATTCTGGACTTTCCCCAACTCCCTAAACACAAGGAAACAATAATACAATCTATTCTACTGTAAAGCATCGTGATCCTAAACTAGTATCTAACAGATTAGCAGCAAGATGACAAAGTAGTGAATTACTAAAGAATTCTGGAAGAACTATTTGAATTAAACTTATTGCTTATTTCACTTACACTCTTCATCGTAAATGCATATGCATTTTAAGATACAATATATACATTGCATCCAATCTTCAAGCATTATTTTATTTGGATCATACTACCAAAAGCCTGCAATATTTTCAATCCAAAATTCCTTCTATGTAGTTAACTATCACCTATAAAGTCCCAGGTACAACCATCAAACCTGAATGATTTATCAAAATTCAAAATTCACAACAAAATACAATTTTAATGCAATATTATACTTAGTGTTACCTCTCCCGGTTGACAATGTTAACAAACATGTCAAAAGTGCCACCTTTAAACACCATCTGACTCCCATCATCTGCACAAAGCAAAAAACAAAATTCACATCAAAACACACAAGAAGAAATAAACTCTAAAACCCAAAACAATTTTAAATTTTGAAAGAATTTCTGAATGAACATAAACTCCCCATGAAATCTGTGATTGAAAAGCTTGCATTAAGAAAAAGGTTACCTACTAAATAAATAGTCACTAAGAAAAAAAATATCAGAACTCCGTTCAACTCCACCGGAAATTATCTTTCCGGCGACGGGCGCGGGCAACGATACTCTATTCACGAACAGAAAGCGACGACGTCAACGTGCATTATTGACTTTCAGCAGAATTGTATCGTGAAGAAGAAGAGAACAAAAGCGTGGGAAGAAAAATAATATTCCTTTAAACCAAATTTATCCGGCATTCTTTAATTTCATTCCGGTAATAGCCCTATCTGATAAAGTAATTTACTCGAGGTACCTACACCGTGGAGCTGGGATGTCTGCTATTGTTTGGGGATGTTCCGGGAATTAGATATATAAAATAGCGTCTGCTGGTTACCATAAGATGATGTAGATAGGTAATTTGCTCCTTCTCGATGTCGAGTAGACTTCTAGACTTATAGTAGGACGTGTAGTTGTACCTTTTTTTTTTTTTTTTTTTTTTRTTRTTTGGATGAGAGCAACCGGTGCATGACAAGTGTCCATAATTTTGTGAGTCAVAACCTTTTAATCTAGCTACCCGTTTATTCATAGTTTAAGTGTTTTGATCGATAAATTTTGGTAAATAAATTATTAACATCGATTACATATATAATATTAAATGTATTATGTAATTAACAAGATGTATCTCATGTATCCATTCAATTTGTTTGATTTTTTTTGTTACATGACTTATTATGATTGACAATTAGAACTAAAAAAATATGAAAGAATACTTTAATTTTTTAATACCATTTTTTTATAATCGATACGTGTTTACCTATTGTTAAAGGAGTAATTGAAGTTAGAAAAGAGAAGGGTTTCTTCGACATGCATTTATATATTATCAAATGAGTAATCAAAGTTAGCAAGGAGAAGATTTTGGATGAGTAGTAAAATATATATATACTAGTATGAATTAACGTACTTATAAGTTATATCAAATAATCTATATCTACCTATATTATATTAACATATTACAATCCATAGGAATTATTTTTTGACAARTTTGTTGCTTGACTACTAAATATTGTRAATAATAARATTATTTAGAATTGAAATGTCACACGAGATAAAAGTAATAAAATTTAAAAAATAAAAGAGGYAATTATAATTCACGGGGTRTATTGATATGGATATCTTTCTGTATTCATATCAATTTATTTAGAATATAAAAGATCACATAAAAATGATAAGAGGATTTAAAATAATATTTTCTTATACATCTACGCATTAATCTCAATATAACTAAATAAATTATATATCACAAAAATAAAAAAAAAGTAGGATTTCGCATTAGGAATAATAAATGTACAATTTTCAATGTGCACAAAAATGTCATATTCAAATTCTAAAAGAACTTAAAATCATATATATATATATATTGGATCATATTAAAAAAATTCATACTAATAATAATACTTATAATATAATAATAATATTACTTATAATATAATAAAACTTTTCTATTGTTATGATTTTTACATCATCAACCGTCTTTGAAACTATTTCATTCACTAGCCTTCCATCTGCATCTCAACTCTAAAACGAATTTATGTCTATGTATGATTTCAAAAATGGAATAAAGATTATGTCTTGAGCTCTAGTTGAATCTTTACAATCATCAAGTTCAATAAATCACTAAGTTCTAAACTTTAATCATGAGAGAAAAACATTAGCTTATGAGAATGATAATATTTTTAAAAATATTAGTAATCTTCATTTGGACGTATAACTTTCTATTACTATATTTCCTCTTTGTGGACGAATAGATTATTGATCCCTAAATATATCTTTAAATTATTATTATTTTTAATTTTGAAAAAACACATGGACTTTCTGGATTTTTACAATCAATGAAACTATGAGAAACTACCCACCACTTGGGACTCAATTTGATCAAAACACACTACACAAAAAAGAAATAGAGTTTTTATAGAATTTTAAAAACATTGAACATATAAGATACTATGAACCTTGTTAAATTAATTAATTTTTCAATATAATTAGCATTATACTTACGTCTCTTTGAATATTCAAAGCAAGGTTATTATTGAGAGAACCAAAATWGGACACGAAATAAAATTGTCTACAAAATAATCKTCACATATCATTATATTTATTATACTAATCTGAGGTGACATACGTTACACATTATTTTATATAACACATTATTGTATTATTTATAAATTGTATCAACTAATATATTATTTTATATAATATGTTATTGTATTACCATATAAATTGTTTCAACTAATATTTTGAATATATAATTAGAAATTGAAGGAAAATGAAATAAATATGTCATGTCATTGGAATGATACAATCTAATTATATTTGTTAGAAATTTTAATTTTTTAGATTAGTGTATTATTCAAGGTAAAACATGGTGTGTATCTTAAGACATTGTTAATATTAATTTTATTCAAATATAAAATATGTTTTAAGTAAATAAATTTTTAGTGACATTTATATTTTAAATTCAATAATTTAAACAAGGCTATCATTAATATATTTTTTAATAGGATAAGGGGATAAAGTTATCACAAAAAAAAAAAGATTCTCATTACATTGTGATTATTTTAAATATGTATAGATATGATATAGGTAAATATAGATTAAATTTTATTATTATTATTTATTATTTATTAATGGTATAGATATTTAAAATTTATAAAACTTTCTAGGATACATTGAATATATGGGATATATGAAAATTCAATATTCGCTGGTATATTGTTAAAATATTTTAAATAGTCTTATAGTATATTACGATTAATAGATATAGATGTATGACTATTGATTATTATTATAGTGATATAAATTATAAAGTTTATAAAATTTTTAAAGGCATTGAATCTAGTCAGATATTAAAATTCAGCTTGCAAATAAAAGTCTAAAACACTTTCTTTTAGAATTCACTCTGGTTCTAAATCCTAGACGGATTGCCGCTTCCATTACGCCCTAGATACTTTGAAATTTTGCTAAATTGCACTGTGTGTTTTTGCATGTATTTAACAGTTCAAATGTCCCGGGGAATGTCCCTTTAAATATGAGGATTGTAAATTATAAATATTAAAAATACTTTTAAATGTGTAACTTGGCTCGTGTTGGTAATGACGAAGCAGTCCCAGAGAACGTAAGACTTTGGTCATAAAAAATGCTTTTAAATGTGCAACTCGGGCCCRGTGGCCTGCTCTGTATAMTCTAAGGACACATCCAAATAAACTTTTGGCCCAATAAAATAATCACAGAAAGCTGGGCCCCAGCACACAAGGCCCGTAGGCGGGAAATATTTCCTGCGCCCATGCGCGGCGGCAAGAGTTTCGATTTGTTAATCGGTTTTTCTGAACCCAAAACTCCCAAATTATCTTTAATAATTATCTTGGTATAAATACTGTCCTCATTTTTTTATCTTTCTTCTTGGGCATTTTACTTATTCTCTCTTTGGCTTTGGAGAAAGGGCGAAAAAGAAACCCTTGATTCTTCAATGGCGAGAGGCGGTAGGGGTGCGAAGGACTCATCGGAAGAGGAAGCGCTCTCCAATTCATCAGAGGAAGAGTTGGAACGCGGTGCCAACGATCAATCCAACGATGAGGAAGAAGARGAAGAAGAGCTTGAGGCTGTAGCGAGGACTGCCGAGGATTCCGATGAAGAGGAAAATGAGGCTACTAACGAAGTCGGTGAGCAGGACGACGAAGACAACGAGGTTTGTCGGTTTTCTTTTTTTTTTTTTTTTAACTCGGCTGATTTTATTTTTTTTTCGGAAGTAATTTTACTTGGTTTATTTGTGAATTTCACTGAAGATTTTTAACTTCCTTTATGGTTGTTTTGTTTGGTTGGTCATGCATGGTAGATCTGAAGTGTTGGTGTGGTGATTTAGTTCTGATCGGTAGGGTTGGTTTGRGGAATTTTTTTCGAGGGTTTGATGTAGGATGAGTGACGAATGGTAGAGGTTTTGGTTGAAAGTTTTTATTTTTTTCCCCTCATTAACTTCTGGGAGCAGGCATTCAGCGTTTCAGAAGTTCAAACTTAGTTTTTGTTGCAAGTGCTGTTTGCCATCATTCTTGTTTCGTGTTACTTGGCAGGAGGAAAATGCTGCAAATAATGAAGTTGCCAAGCGTGAAAAGGAGAAACTAAAAGAAATGCAGAGGTTGAAAAAGCAAAAGATTCAAGAAATATTGGATGCTCAAAATGCTGCTATTGATGCGGACATGGTGTGTAACTTAAAAGAAAGTAGTGATTAGTATTCTTTTAATCGAGATCCTGCTATTATTTGTTAGTGAGCTTCTATACTGATGTTAGTCTTTAATGGCAGAACAACAAAGGGAAGGGGCGGTTGAAATATTTACTCCAGCAAACCGAACTGTTTGCTCATTTTGCTAAAGGTGAACACTCTGCATCCCAGAAGAAGACTAAAGGAAGGTACGGGGTGATGAAAACTACAAGTTTTTGCTCTTATAGTCATGACTATAATTAGAACTGAGTTTGACACATTGGGCCAGCCTGATGTGGAAATCTTCTTGCAATCTCAATGACTCTGCTGGATAAATTGCTTGTTAGAAAACTTGCATTTTTGTCCCATTGTTACTAGTTTCACCTGGCTGGATAAGTTTTTAGTGGTTGAAACTAGTCTCCCTTCCCATTGTACATCCWCTCTTCTTAATTCCTCTCTCTAGGAAACAAGTTTGTTCTGATAGACCAAGCTTAATTTAGTAGGGTTCATGAGGATGATATAATATCCACTTAGTTGGTATATAAATTTGCTTCACTATTTTTTTGGGTCTTCCTGGAATAATTTATGTATGGTCAAATGCTACACCTAAAAGAGTTGGGAAGGTTGTGTATCTACATAGCCTTGTCCACTTGTCTGAAATATAACCGATGATATAGTCTTGTTCACTTGTCTGAAATATAACTGATGATATCACGACCTATGTTGTTTTTTGGATGATAAATTTGTTCTCAATTCCTTGTTTCCCTTTTCAGAGGTCGCCATGCTTCAAAGGTAACTGAAGAAGAAGAAGATGAGGAATGTCTCAAGGAGGAGGAGGATGGTCTTTCTGGAAATACGAGACTTGTTGCACAACCATCTTGTAATTATCTTTCAGTTTATAACTTGACAACCAAGAAAAGTTTCCAACTATTTTCCACACTTGTGTACCTTTTCAGTTTGGTGCCTTTAATCTTCATGGCATTCAAGTGCTATGTGCTACTTTTTTGGCTTACTATTAATTGCTCTCTTCTGGTTGGCTTAACCTTACACTTTGTCAGTTCACGTCAACTTGGTTTTGGACCATACTTTGTCGGTTCACGTCAACTTGGTTTTGGACCATACATACTCAAAAACATTATGCATTGAAAATATTAAGATATGACCAAATGCTTTGAACCGTTCTGTCGGCTTCGGGAATGCAAGATAGGATGTAAAAGAGATCCTTTTGATTGAGTAAATAAGAATTGACAACGTTGGCTTTTTACATGAGTGCATATAACACTTTGGTGAGCTAGGTTATGCCCATTAGGAGATTAAATCTACTGAATTTTATAAAGATTAGCAAGAAAACTATATTCACTTGCTAATTGCAATAAAGAAGGGTTGTTATGAAAGGTCTAAATTTTCTGGCTGTTGTATGTTTGCCTCAAAATGAAGGCGTTGGGATTAAGTGACTTAGAAGAACTTTTCCTATAAACTAGTTATCCTGATTAAGTGACTTAGAAGACATGGATGTGGAAATAATTGAAGGTTGGAGCAGCAATGCGTTAGCAGATGTTAACATGCACATTATGTTCATCTGCTTGTCTTGTATCTCGGGGATAGAAGTTCGTGGTCTTCTTTAAGACAACTTAAATGTGATACTCATTATGGATCAACTTATCTAGGATTGTTTTTTCTCTGCCTTAAGCTGTGGCCATTAGGGCTGGCTGAGTAATTCATCAAATAAAAGTCTTGATAGCAAACAAAGGTAACTGATTATTATTAGCATCAATGTTTGAGGAAAGGACAAGTTATGAATGTTGATAAATATCGACCATAACTCGTAAGTGGGCCTCTGAGATCTGATGGGCCATTTGTTCATTGAACGGTCCGTTTGCTGAGCAAGTTGAAGTCCATCTATAATTGCATTTTTACACGTGTAGCATTTTTAATAGATGATCGTATATTTTGATCTTAATTGACTTTTACGTGTTGTTCTTTTTGACCTTTTATAGTTAAATGTGCAAGATTCTCTATCTGCTGCTATAACGTTATACGTGCATTTCTGTAGGTATTCAGGGAAAGATGAGAGATTACCAACTTGCTGGTTTGAACTGGCTMATACGACTTTATGAGAATGGCATAAATGGAATACTAGCAGATGAAATGGTATGTTAGGAGGCGAGTGATTGTTGCCAACTTTTGATCTGTTGATTACTCCTTCCATTTCAAAATAACTGTCCATTTGGACTTTTTCCCCCCAAATTAGTTGTCCTTTTAGGAAATAAACATATTAAATGTAAATTTTTCTATGTTATCCCTCGTTGACTATTCTATCTCATATTCATTCAACCTCATAACATTGTTTCCAATGCATTGGAGTCCCACATTGGTCATACTAAAATAACGGTGAGATTGCCATTTCAATTAAATTTTTATTAGAATCAAGAATTTCTTAATATGGGTAATTCTTTCGAAATGGATAGTTATTTTGAAACGGAGGGTGTAAGACATTCATGTAAAACTGCTGTCCGCCATCTCTGTTGGTGCACGGGTATACTTTCTCATTTTTTTTATTGGGTTCTTTTTCAGGGACTTGGAAAAACTTTACAAACCATTTCCTTGCTGGGATACCTTCATGAATATCGAGGAATAACTGGTCCTCATATGGTTGTTGCTCCAAAATCTACACTTGGCAACTGGATGAATGAAATTCGACGTTTTTGCCCTGTTCTGCGTGCTGTAAAGTTTCTTGGCAATCCTGATGAACGAGTAAGTCTCAAGACTTTTCTTGATATAGTACTCCTTGTTCATCACTGTTACATGCCTAAATTCTAATCCGATGGTGTAGAGATATATCCGTGACGAGTTGCTTGTTGCTGGAAAATTTGATGTTTGCGTAACGAGTTTTGAGATGGCTATCAAAGAGAAAACGGCATTACGTCGGTTCAGCTGGCGTTATATTATCATTGATGAGGCTCACAGAATCAAGAATGAAAATTCTCTTCTGTCAAAAACAATGAGACTGTACAATACAAATTATCGGCTTCTCATCACCGGCACACCACTTCAGGTAAATTTTTTGCGAATTTTCTTCATGGGTCTCGATAATGTGTCCACATTTGGAGTTTAAATGGTGAATTTGCTAAAATTTCTCCAGAGATGCATACCCAAAGTTGAAGGATGGTAGCTTAAGAAAGAGTAGATGTTTTAGAAATAAATGATTAGTCCTCAAGCTGGTGATATCTTTTGTGAGGATAGGAAATGAGAAAGCACAGTTGCTAAGAATGAGTSAATCTGTTTGATGCTTTAAATGATTGGCACTAAAGAAGAATCTGACATCACTTCATTTTGTCTCAGCTTGACATGGTTTTGATACTTTTGTTCTAATTTTGTCTGGCAGAATAATCTTCACGAGCTTTGGTCTCTTCTGAACTTTTTGCTGCCGGAGATCTTTAGCTCAGCTGAAACTTTTGATGAGTGGTTCCAAATTTCTGGTGAAAATGACCAGCAGGAAGTTGTGCAGCAACTCCACAAGGTAGGTTGTATGATCACGGTTCACGGATATTGTTTTATAAAGACTGCATTTGATTCTGAAGTTGATGTGGTAGTCTCATCTCTCCTGCAAAATAATGTCACATCCTAGTTTCATTATGACCTCACCCTACTGCTAAATATGGTTGTTTAACGTGATTATCTATTGTGTTAGGAATCTATTTCATATACTAGGAATGTTCATTTCCCTTTTTGGAGCTTAGGACACTTGGCTCCTTTTCAGGCGAAAAGCTGTCTGTAGATTTTACCTCGAATTGCTTGTATTATTATTTGCTATCCCTCGGTGATGATCTTGCAATCTAATATACCTGTCTGAGGATCTATCTTTTGATTTTTTCCACAACACTAGAAAAATCACTTTATGGGCAGAATTGGTACTTTTTGGCTCTTTTAGTTCATACAGATGACTACAGCATGCATATCTTCTTGGACGTTCATTGTTCTTTTGTTTCCCTGTTAACGTATCTCCTTTATACTGTAAGGTCCTTCGACCCTTCCTTCTCAGAAGGTTGAAATCAGATGTCGAGAAAGGATTGCCTCCAAAGAAAGAAACAATCCTTAAAGTTGGTATGTCCCAGATGCAAAAGCAGTATTATAGAGCTCTTTTGCAGAAAGATCTTGAAGTTGTAAATGCTGGTGGGGAGCGCAAGCGACTTCTCAATATAGCAATGCAGCTCCGTAAATGTTGTAATCATCCGTATCTTTTCCAAGGTGCTGAACCTGGTCCACCATATACCACAGGGGACCATCTCATAGAAAATGCTGGTAATTCTTCTTTCACACCCCACCCTGCCCCACAAACCTGACACCCCCTCCAACACCCCCGGAGGCAAGAAAAGCATGCTGGAGGTGCTAGTAATGTTTCACCGGTAACTATTAGATAAGTCTATAACTATTAATTTGTTTTTTGTGATGGAATGGACAGGCAAAATGGTTCTACTGGATAAGTTGCTTCCAAAGTTGAAAGAGCGTGATTCGAGGGTTCTAATATTCTCCCAGGTTTGTATTTCTTCTTGTAGCAATCTTTTGTTACTGGTAGGTTACTACTATTGTAGTCACCCAAAAAAAGTAATTGTGTAGTAAAGGACATAATCTATCTCTCTTATTATGTCATTAAGGTATTTTTATGATTCAATACAGATGACGAGGCTGCTGGATATTCTTGAAGACTARTTGATGTACCGCGGATACCTCTACTGTAGAATAGATGGAAATACTGGGGGGGAGGATCGGGATGCTTCCATTGACGCCTTCAACAAYCCCGGAAGTGAGAAATTTGTCTTCTTGTTGTCAACTAGAGCTGGGGGTCTTGGCATTAATCTTGCCACTGCAGATGTTGTTATTCTTTATGATAGTGATTGGTAGGTCCTCAACATTCACTTATTTTAGATACTGAAGTGGTTGCCCGAGTTGTTGATTTGTTGATATTGTACCAAGTATACTGTTGTGAACCCTGTGGTGTCTGGCCTTCATGATTGTGCAGGAACCCACAGGTTGATTTGCAGGCTCAAGATCGGGCTCATAGAATTGGTCAAAAGAAAGAAGTGCAAGTTTTCCGTTTCTGCACTGAGGTTTGATCCATTCTGTAATGTAGTAAAATAGTGCAATGGGAATGGCTTCTCAGGATCACTGCATACTAATGACTTTCTTTGGTCTTAATTTGTTATGCACAGTATACAATTGAGGAAAAAGTGATCGAGAGGGCCTATAAGAAGCTTGCACTTGATGCTCTGGTCATCCAACAAGGACGTTTGGCTGAGCAGAAGAGTGAGATTGTCTCCCCAGTTCTGATAGATTCATTTAATTAACTTGTATGAGAAATTTTTTTGTGCAAGAATTTTGATCCCAAATTGTTTTGATTGCAGCTGTTAACAAAGATGAATTGCTGCAAATGGTGAGGTTTGGTGCGGAGATGGTCTTCAGCTCCAAAGATAGCACCATTACAGATGAAGATATAGATAGGATCATTGCAAAGGGAGAAGAGGCTACAGCAGAGCTCGATGCAAAGATGAAGAAATTCACAGAAGATGCTATCAAATTTAAAATGGATGACAGTATGTATTAACTAAAATTTGATCAATCACTTCAACTATATCATGTTTTCAGGCCTTGAATTAGGTTAATAATTATTCACTCCGTTTTGTGCAGCTGCTGACTTCTATGATTTTGATGATGAAAAGGTAAAATTTGTTTGCAGCAGTTTCTGGTCATTGAAAAATGAGTTTGCTGCAATTTGCTTTTCCAATCTTGTAGGTCTGATTTATCTTTGTTTTTTTTTTTTTTTTTCCCCTCACTCTCTTCTTATCAAAGGATGAGAATAAGTTCGATTTCAAGAAAATTTGTTCAGTGAAAATTGGCTTGAACCACCAAAGAGAGAGCGCCAAACGCAAGTATGCCTTTCTGACTTACAAGAATTATGTTACGTTTATACGTTTCTGCTTTGTCGTAATATATATGACCTGCTTTGTTCTTCCAATAGTTACTCGGAGTCAGAGTACTTTAAGCAAACAATGCGCCAAAGTGCTCCTGCAAGACCCAAAGAGCCACGAATTCCTCGCATGCCTCAGTTGTAAGATTCCCTCAGCATTCTTATCAAGTTTCTGTTTTCTTATCTATTTTATATGTTTGATTTTAGTATGTCTCTTTTTTCTGGTTTCCTCTGCTTCCTTACATATGATTACTTCTTTCAGGCATGACTTTCAGTTCTTTAACACATCGAGGCTAAGTGAGATTTATGAGAAGGAAGTGCGCTTCCTTATGGTGGGTGATGTTTTGAATTTCCTTATTTTTAATTAGGTTTTTAGTTATTAAAGCTTATTTATTTCCATCTTTTTCCAGCAAACACATCAAAAGAATCAAGCAAAAGATACAATAGATGTGGAAGAACCTGAAGGTATGTCAGTACTTGCAAGAAGCATTTTTAATTGATCTTATTATGCAATAATACTGCTATAATTAAGTTGTCTATCAGATGTTGGGGAGCCTTTGACTGCTGAGGAGCAGGAAGAGAAGGAGCGGTTATTAGAAGAGGTAATTGTACTTTGACAGAATGACTTAATTCTTTGTTTATTATGGCTTGTAAAGTAACAATTAAAGCACCTCTACATCTTCATGCTAACATGAGAATATTTGACATGTAGGGTTTTTCAACTTGGAGCAGAAGAGACTTCAATACATTCATCAGGGCCTGTGAGAAGTATGGCCGCAACGATATCAAAAGTATTGCTTCTGAAATGGAAGGAAAGACTGAAGAAGAAGTTGAAAGATATGCCAAAGTTTTTAAAGAAAGATACAAGGAGTTAAATGGTGAGCAATGAACTGATATACATGAGATTTTTTTTTTATGAAGGTTGCAAAAACATTGCAGACGTACATCTATAGCCATTTTAGTATGCGACTTCTCCAATGGCTATTTCTCAAAGGAATACCTACTCTTAAACGTAATTTTATGATTGATTTAGGTATCTTATACGAATGTGCTTCTTACAGATTATGATAGGATCATTAAGAATATCGAAAGAGGAGAGGCTAGAATATCCCGGAAAGATGAGATCATGAAAGCCATTGGGAAAAAGTTGGATCGTTACAAGAATCCATGGCTGGAGTTGAAGATCCAATATGGTCAGAACAAAGGGAAGTTGTATAATGAAGAATGTGATCGTTTCATGGTGAGCCTCCTTTCACTTGCAATTTGTGAGGTTGTCTTGTTTTGGTGTATTATCTTATTTTTTCTGTGGCTTTCACAGATATGCATGGTTCACAAGCTTGGATATGGAAACTGGGATGAGCTCAAGGCAGCATTTCGCACATCCCCCTTGTTTCGCTTTGATTGGTTTGTGAAGTCCCGGACCACTCAAGAACTTGCTCGGAGATGTGATACTCTAATTCGACTGGTGGAGAGGGAAAACCAAGAATTTGATGAACGTGAGAGACAAGCCCGCAAGGAAAAGAAGCTTGCGAAGGTCAGTCTACTACCCCCTCTACTWCTGTTTCCAGAGCACTTGTAGCAACATTTGAACCCTGAGAAGGCCCCATTATACCTTTTCCTTGCTGCAACTCATCTTTTATCATGCAACGTTGTCATTATCTTCATGTCTTGATAAATATGTTCTAAAATTTTTGCCAGAATATGACACCGTCAAAACGTGCCATGGCAAGACAAGCTGCTGAGAGTCCTCCTCCTCCTAATTCAAAGAAGCGTAAGCAATTGTCAATGGATGATTATGTGAGCTCGGTACGCCTGGTTGATTTCTTTATGAACTTATTTTGATTATGTTATGAATAATTGGTTGTTTTGGTTTTGATTACATCCGTGGACATTAAATGAAATTGAGCTTATCTTTTGCAGGGCAAGAAGAGAAAATGATCTTTCAATACAACTTGGCTGCTTATTTTCTGATTAGCAAAGATTATGATCCCAGTCTAAGGATTCAAGTACCAACATATTTCGAGATTATAACAATGACTTAGCTTGTGTATCTGTATTGCAAGCTATTACCTGGAATWTAATCTATTTTCATTGTATATATTCAAACTTGAAAGTGGCTATGTTGCTCTTTTTGGGATTGTGCTTCAAGAAACTAGGTTTAGGTGATATTTCCTTGGCAGGACTTTAGCAGGGATAGTCAAAACCAAGTTGCAATGACAATATATTTCGGGAGATGAAGTTTTGCCATCTCCAGACAWGTTTGGATGATGTGCATTTCGTTGCTCTTTCTATAATACCTATATCTGTTAGTTCTTTTGCGAGGTTTAAGGGGGATGTATATGTATAACGTAAGCATCAACTTCCAAGTCGCTTATCCTAAATAGCAGGATTTGGTACCTTGCAAATCAGATGCTGCCTGTCGTACCCTATATGCAAAATTCTTGTAGACGTTAAACCAGGCTTTCAGAGAACAGAGGCTGTGGCATTAGAAGCCTCAGTTTTACATTGGAGATTGGCCGCTTAAATGCTTACGGTTCCCAAATGCTAATCAAAGGTGTAATGCGACAGAGACAAGAAATCAACCATCAGAGAGAAAAGTGAGGTGAGATATGGGGCCAGAGTTTGATCGAACCTCTTGTATATAAACCCAAAACATGCCTAGGAAAACGTAATACAGGACAGCCTACTAACACCGGAAGAACCAGGCCAAGTTCTTTCCTCCCAATACAGACGGAAAAGACATCCTCCGAACTCCTCTTTGTATCAATCATCATACCATCGATTTAAAACGAAAGCCTAAATACAGGGACTACCATGCTGAGTATAACATTGTGCAAGGGGGTAATCATAATTACTCAAAATTACTACATCTTCAACCCCTATCCGTCCCATCTCCTTTGTGACTACATCCTTTTCTTACCACATCAGGGGAGATCTCAGTTCGAACCGAATTACAAGAATGATTTACGAGAACAAACAACTACTAGAAGTTGGATACAAGGAATCTTATTTCCGTGAATGGTTGTGGAAACCAAGCTGACAGGTGATGTTTTGTGATGCAACTACTGATTCTCCATCACATTCCATAGAACATTGTGAAAACTGGTCCCTCGTAGACATCCAGTGCAGTTAATCATTTGTGCCYTCAAAACTACCCAAAGTATTGCCCTTCTTTCTTTCTCTCCAGTTCTCTCCCCAAACTTTTGCTTCTGCAACTGCTCGTTCTCTGTCTAAATCTCGATTTCTTGGTGGCTCTCTGGCTCTACCTGCACTGACAGGGCTGTCTCTTTGAGATTCAGCACGCTCTGATTCGTCCAGCCCCCATTTCCTTCCAGATGCACCACCTGTTTCAATCCTTCGCAAGTCTGCACCAGGATTTAACTCTCTGGGAGAGTCCCTCTTTCTGAAATCAGGTGAGTTCCTGTAAGTGGAAGGGGAACTATGAAAACCACGCCCAGGCTCATCTGGACTCTCCATTCCATCTGCTAAGCTCCTTCGGTCCTCCTTGCTCCTCGGGGTAGATGGGCCAACTCTGTTATTTTGTGCAGTGGCTGTATTGGGATCATATGTTTGAGAAGCTAAATATGTCAAAGCAGTCACAACATCCCCAATAAGAGGTCTTGTAGCAGCTTGTTCTTGCAAGCACATAGCTGCCACTGCCAATGCTTGGTAAAGTCCTCGCATTGGATATCGGCCTTGTAAAAGTGGATCAGCCATTTTCGGAAACTTCCTTCGATCCTTGAATAGTGGCCGTGCCTGCAAGTCCATTTTCATAGAATAAAAGAAAAGAAAGAAGTCCTGTTTCTGTCTATATATCAAGCAAAATCATTAGCCACTAGAATTATTTATATATTGAAGAATTTGACAAAGCAGACCATTTTCAATGGACAAGCAAAAGAAACCATTACATACCCATGCAACAAGATTATGCTCTCCTGGACCCCTTGTGTTATCAATGGCCTTCCGCCCTGTTATGAGTTCAAGGAAGACAACACCAAAACTATATACATCAGATTTTAACGTAAGTTGACCAGTCATGGCATATTCTGGAGCACAATAACCATACGTTCCCATCACCCTCGTAGATACATGAGTCTTGTCACCAACAGGACCCAGTTTTGCAAGCCCAAAATCTGACAACTTAGGGTGAAAGCCTTCATCAAGAAGGATGTTGGACGACTTTAGGTCTCTGTATATGACAGGAGGATTGGCTTTATCGTGAAGATATTCCAATCCTTTTGCCGCACCAGCTGCAATCTTCATTCTTGTATTCCAGTCTAAAGGTTCTTTATCACGAGGAAGATCTGCATAGGGTGCCAATATGAGAAAATCAGCTGCTATTAGTTTTCACTGCTGTGAAAGAAGCATGATATGCAATCCATGACCAGAACTCTACAACTTTTATACCTATAAGCATATCTAATGGTCATTGACAGCCCTATCGTACAAGAATACAATCATGCATCGAAACCTATGCAACAGGTTTTGCACAGTACACATAGTGTAAGGCAATTTCTAGCAAATGTTATATATCYGCAGGGAGTTTGACTATTTAGTTCTGCTTTTGGGAAATCATACTACCAGTTAAATGTAAACCTATTCCCAATCATCTATTAATGTGCTAAGTTTTCTAAGTAGCAACCCCACCTATTTTTACTGGTATTCCATTTTGCTAATGAGAATAATTAATCCGTGTTAGTGACATGATGAACGAGCTTTGAAGTAACAGCCTAGGTATAAATTTACTTAATACTCTCATTATGGACGAAATCTCCATAATTCTCAATTGTCTTCACCACTTTCTTCATTCTAATTCTGGGTTGAACATTTTTCACAAAGGTTTCCACAGAAGATAGATCATAGTCGGATTATTTTATCAATTACTTCAACATCATCACCCTAATCAAATATAATATTAAAAAGTCATGATAGTAGATACTGTCAGCTAATAAGAGACAGATTCTAGGTAAAAAATAGTGAGCATATGCCACTGTGCTAGCTAAAATGACTGATAAAGCAAATGGTTATAAACTTTTACAATATTACCATACGTGAAGCTTCTGTTATCATGTATGCAGAGATATTTATTMATTTCACTTTGGCATTAAGCAGCAATAGCAACTATAAGCCATGCTATATCATCCGTTAGTACTAACACCTGTTCAATTAATTGGTACAGAGTCAAACGACACCAAATATCAGGCTTTCCTACATGCATTGCAAACTTGATTGCCTGTTCTAACACAGAAAGCCTAGTTTTGTCAATTTCATACATTACCAGTAACCATCCAACTGACAGTCTAATGCAACTGTGCCAACTGCCAACTTAAATGAAATACTTCATTAATCCCGGAGCACCAACCATCAAAGAAAGATACAGTGGTACAGCTTCCACAAGCATAATCAAAATTCAACTGATGTTGCTATTCCTGTCTATATCTCCCCAGCTTCTAGCTTCTAGCCTTTGTCACCACGCTACTGCTATGACCTATATTCTCCAATCACTCACTAAACTAACTATTCATCCACAGAATATTCTGAATTGCTTGCTAAATTACCTCCTCTTCTAAAAGCTTAATAAGTCATTGGGAAGGAGTTCTATTTATACCCTATTTTTCTTGTTTTTTGGCTAATGGATCGCAAAAAGAATGGAAGGCAGATAATTGCATGCTAAGAAACCATACAAATAAAATCAATAGAAATTCAAGTTGGCTGGCTTAAGATCTTATTAGCTTGTTTAGGTATCCTTAAGAAGCTGATGCTGGCTTATTATCACTTGTCTTTTACACCGCCCTCACATGTGACGTAATATATGAGAAGCAATTTAAATGAATATTGATATTTACTTGAAATAGAACTATTTCGAGCCTAGAACCCTCAAGAAAAATGATATACTGACATGGCTAGAAGTTTCTTTACAAGGAAAAATGGACTACAATTTCCTGGTGGCATAAGGATGGAATAAATGCACAATTAGGGAGGAGAATCCCTTCTAAAAGCATTAGCAATTGGGCAGAACTAAATTTATCGTTCACTCAAACTTCTTGTGATCAGCATCAATAAACACAATGCCTAAATATCTATCCCCCATACTAAGCAAAAGTACGTAAAAGAGAGACAATACTGCTTTTAGCATAGTATCAGCATTGCAGCTCCATTCATCCTTAGTTATGAAAAGGATGCAGTTCACTGTTCTAGGCGAGCCATCTCAGACAGAATCTACTGGTAATACAAAGTGTTCAAACATCCGTACTAAGAAACTAAAAAACAATGGACGCTTCATCTCATATCACCAGAAAATRTTTTCAACAATTCTGAGAACAGCTAGTGCTGTTTCTCAACAAATTCAACATGGTGATCTGTTTTCTCATCAAGCATGCTTCCCCCCAATCAGCAAATTAAACATGTACAATTAAACAAGAGCAAAAGAAGATAGTTCTCCTTAAATGCCCAGGAAACAAAACAATTGTATTTGTTTAATGGGTATGATATGCAATTTTCCTTCACTCCTACATGAAGTAGATAATTTCTGACAGCTAGGTAGATCCTTCACAAAACAAAGACAAAGCATGAAGATCATCCTATAGTAGGAATTATGGATAAAGAATTGCAATTAAGCCAATAAAAAAGGAACAGGTGGACTGAAACAAGGATAAAGTTCCACACCTATGATCACCTGCAAAATGTGGATGGTCCTACTAATTAAGCAACTTGGTGAAATTTGATCTTCTTTAAGGCAAACTATGTTCCTTCCCATCCCCAATAAGAGAGGTGGGGGGAAGGGGGGGGGGGGGAATTTTAAGTATCTTTAAGCTGCAGTCTTCAGACAAATGATAGAATCCATCAAATGTCATCAGATGCACGTATCATCGAAGGCAAAGGATACTATGTTTCCCCTTTCTCCTCCAAATGTGGCTACTTTCTCTGCCTGGTGAGCAATGCCCAGACATTGTATTCCAATTTGGAAAACACGTTATTTACAAACAAACATGTTTATGCGACCCCACTAGTAGTCTTCAACAAATTTCACTTAAAGCTTTATGTTACTTTTAATATTTCAAATATAGCACAATATTCCTTTTCTTGACTAGCACGTGCCAGATATGTACAATTAAACTTCAGCCATTGTTGATGGTACACCAATCATAAAAGACCAACAATCTGGTCGGCATCAAAGAATGTGGTCCGGCAGAAAAACAGAATGTAGCAATTGTTTTAGTACATTAATTATCATGTTATTTTGCCCATCATAATTCTAGGACCTCACAGTTAATTACCCTAAAACCCCAGTAAGAACAACAGCATACCTTAATTGTGGATAATGTAGGGGAATAAATTGAATCAACTATACATCATGCCTGTTTTGTCATATTCATAGATATCTGTACAAATAGAGGATACATGACAGGGCACCAAGCATGCTTGCATGCGTCTGAAAGGCGCGGTTTTTATGTTTTTATTTTCACTATGCTGATATGAATGCTAAACATCTAAACTAAGTTGTCATGGTATACTGCTAATCAACCAGAATTTGAGGAGCTATCAACCTTTTGGTTCAAGTAGAAACCATATAGTATCATGATGTAGACCCAGTCCTCATCTAGTCTAAATTAAAAGCTAAACTCCTACTGCATCTCAATTGGCATAGACTAGTAATTTAGATAAAAAATTCTACAAAATGAAGTTGCAAAAGTAAAGATATCAAACATAGAAATTGCTCTAACCATGTAAATGATCTTCCAGAGAACCCAATGGCATAAACTCATAAACGAGGAGCCGTTGATCACCATCTGCACAATAACCTATCAGGTTCACAAGATTTGGATGATGTAACAGACTAAGCATAAGAACCTCCACAAGAAATTCTCTATTCCCCTGAAGGCCGTTTCGGTCAAGTTGTTTAACAGCAACTACCTGCAAATATAACCATTTTGGGCAAAACTAGTCATTAACCAGATAATAAGATATACTAGTAGTAAAACAGCAAAATGAACATATGTAAATCAAAATATGACCTCAAAGAAAATATAGTATTGCATCAAATGAATATACGTTTGATTAGTAGTYACAAGATTTTGTTGTCAATAACACACAGCATACCTGTCCTGATTCCAACCGGCCTTTATAAACACGACCAAACCCACCTTCACCCAATAAACACTCTGGCCTAAAGTTTTTCGTTGCAGCGGCAAGCTCACGAAATGTAAATGTCTGTGCTGCAATATGTGCTGTTGGCCCATCTTTTGGAACAGATGGTTCCTTCTTTGGATCATTACCAGTTCGGGATTTAGACTTATCTGCAGGATAAAAGGTAGAGCACAACAATGCTGAATGAATCATCCACCAAATATTACAAAGAACACACACAGTATTCCCGTGCTCTTCCTCTACTTCCGCTAATAATTCAAATTCACAAGACTAAATACACTTCTAAGCTTTCACTTATGAACACATACTTGGCTTAACAATGTTAAAAGAAAAAAGGATTGTCAGCAAAATATCACTTGTTCAACCAGTACCCCTAGTCAAAACACAACTCCTAGATGACTATTCTCACTGCCATCTATTCTTTTCCCTTTTCCATTCACTCTTGTGATACTAGTTGTTCTAAGAAAGCATTTCCAGAGCTCCAACTTAAATTTCGGATCTCCAGAAATACCTCAACGCTGATACATTACCCCAAACACACAAATCAAATAGATAAAGAGAAATCAACAAACAATCAGTTCAGCAATGCGCTCGAACAAGAAATCCTTCACAACCCAATTTATAACCCCCAATTAATTTGAACAAAATGCTAAAAAATTACAAAATTTCAGATCAAGATATCATAAAAAATTTTAACTCCGCCTTGCCAGTACACTATAGAAAGGCACAACAAATGATCAAAACTCAAGAGAAACCAATCGAGAGGGCAGCTAGCATAACAGAATAAGAAAAAAAAGGCCATCTTGGCAACATTAAAAAGACAAACCACAAAAAGAAAAAGGGAAAAATAAGAACTTGACATCATACCTGAACTAACTCTGTTCACATGGTGTGACTGAGCAACTGAACCATCCTTGAAAGACTCTTTCTTTACCACTTCTTTCACACCATTACCTCCTCCTTCCTTGTTTGATGATCCAAAGCAAGGAAAACACCCACCCATATCAAATCCTCACAAATCAAACAAAACCCAAATGGACCCACTTCAACTAAATATGTATCTATATGTGTGTGTATATCTGCACATAAATAGTGATATCTTCACCATGGATGATAACTCCTCTTCACCTCTTCACCTCTCCACAAGAACAAAAACCCATCTTGCAAAAATCTCAACTTTTTTAACTAGAATTTTCTTGAAGAGATTCTCAGCCATGAGTCACTCATCAGTGACCCCAATTAGTTCAAGAACAAAGATCACTACCTTTTCGTTTCAGACAAAGCAGATCAACAAATCGAGGAAAATGATGGCTCAAGAGAAGGTAAAGAAAGAGAAACGAAGCCAAAAGAAAATTTTCATAAAATATTCTATTATAATCTTCKATATATGTTCTACAAGTATAAATATGGGGGACTTTAAAGTTAAAATAAAAATAAATAAATAAAATATTTTCTTGGGTTTATCTAGACGTTAGAAAAGACAGGCTAATTAGGTGAATCTTATTTTGACATATCTCCTTAGAATTTTGGATTAAGTAAAATTAGAGAGGAACAAAGATGAACTAAAAAAAACATCAAGTTAATACTCAAAACCTTTTTAAAATTATAATAATTTTTTTGTTTAATTTTATTAGCAAATAAACTGAAGAATAATTAACATACTTATTTCCTTATTTATTGATAAATTCAAATTATAATCGAAAATGAATTTATAATTTTTAAATAAAACGTTATTAATTATTGTTATAAACAGATCTGATCTCATCATATACAAATGGAACTAAATTCAAGACATCTATTCTTGTAAAAAAAAAAAAAAAATTGACTAAATTATTGCTTTATTCGATATTATTATAGATTATTCTCACAAAAATAGGTAAAATATTCTTACTTAAGTAAAGGGTCAAAAGGTTATTTACGTCAAATAAAAGGAGTGTGGTTTTATCTTCTTGGAAGCTGCGTGGATGAAACTGTAGATTTCGCGACTTGACTTTAGGGGTGGAAAACTGAAATAAAGAAACATTTAGGGACTAATGTAAGATTACAAGAAGTAATTTCGGTCAGAAAGTGAGGCCCCACCTCGGAAGATGTGCTTCCACGCCTGTGATGGACATTCTTAACACATGTTAAAATAGAAAAATAAAAAATAAAAAATAAAAAATGTAAAAAAGGAAAGTTTATGATTATCTGCTGTTGGGTATTTTTGGGAGTTCGTGAGGGCTCTGCTTTGGACCGTCGATGAAGGATATGATATCTGATCAAAAAGTTGTGACATCATGGTACTTGATCCAACGTTGGCAGGGTACTGGCCATTACTTTAAAATTATTCTTATTGGAAAACAGTTTTAAATTTACTGCTCCTTGGTCTAGAATATAGTATTCCGGAGAAGGTTTTATAATGGGTTATTCTTTTAATTTGCTTGTCACTTTATATACCTTCCAATAATAAGAGCTCAAGTAGACAAAACTTCAAATCAGTTTTATAGTGAGTCGATTTTAATTGGCTAAATTTAATTTTTTTCTTTTATTTGACTTTAGGTTAAACTCCAACTCRGAGGGCTTTCACTGCCTCGCTCACTTTGTGAAGGATGTAAATCAGGGATACTGTCACTATAATACTTCTTTGTCTTTTGCTTCATTAGGCTATGCTCGAAGAGCTTGACTTTTTATTATTGAATTGCGCATCATTTATGACCAACAAATGATTAAGAGTCAACATCGTAAGAGAAGTGTGGCTTGAATTGAATTTCCATGCATATCAAGACRGGTAAATGCCCTATTCTTAAATAGCAGGTTGGTTACACCTACAATCGAACTGGAAACCAAGTGTTTCATAGTTTAAAAATGTTGAATCTTATCTTAATCAACTTCGAGTGCCTTGAAAAAGATTTGAATATCTCAGACTGATATTAAAATTWAAAAATTAAGTAATCGTAATAGTTGCCARGRTTAAAATTTTWCTACTKMACTTCACATTCCTGTCRCTTGATCTATTAAAAAGAAAGACAAGCAAATTACTAGTATTTTTCTAATTGGATGCTCATATGAGAAGTTCCATGATAGATAAGTTTAATTTATCATCAATTAATAAGTTATACTCAATTTAATAATAAAAAATCAAGCAGAATATAAAAGTCAAATCAATTATATTTTAAAGCCAAGATTAGTGACATGAAAGTTAAAATTGGTATCGATGAGGTGTTTGAAAGTTAAAGAGAGGAATTTAAAAAATTTAAAATATGATTACTAGATTTTCTTTAGCTTAAAAATATGCTTATTTGGTTGTTTTATTCCTATTACATTAAATATAACTTGTTGACTGTCAATAACTTAAAACTGACTCACCATAAAAGCTTCTCTTATGC